>JAJEOU010003006.1:2024056-2256735 GCA_021534815.1 Acrocephalus arundinaceus
CCCACCCTTCTCCCCATCGACTGCTGGGAGAGGCTTCAGCTTAACATCTAGCAAACTTTTAAAGCCCAGCCCCCCAAGCTGGCTGGGGCCAGGACAGTCCTGGGGGTCCCCAGGGGTCTGCAGGAGCAGCCTGAGCACAAGTTCAGCCCATCCTGTGAGATCCAAGGGGAGGCAGGAGGGATTGAGCAGCATTTATGACCCCTTGCTGCCCGGCAGCTCTGAGCTCTGTCCTTTTCAACTTCGTCCTCCAACCTGGCCTTGGGAGAAACCTCATACCATGAGCCACTGCAGCCAGCTGAGGGGGAGAGAGAACCTGGGCAAGATTTAGCCTGTTCCTAGCAAAATGAAGCTTTCAGAACACCAGTCTTTTTTCCTGTGAGAGAGGAAAGGACAGATTGATTTGAAACATATAGCAACAGCATGATAAGAAGTCAGTGGAAGAACTGGTAAGATTATTGGATGAAGGGATAGAGGAAGTGGACATTACTGGCCTTCTCTAAATGTAAACCATGGAGACTGAACTAAATATTCCTTTAAACCATAGAAAGATATGCATTTTGTGGAAGTGATTGTTTAGATTTATGTGTGGATTCTTTGAGCAAAAGTTGTGGTGACTAAGGGAAATTGATTTTATGAGATGCTTGAACAGAGATTGAGAGAAGTGGTCCTCCTGTCAGTGAAGAAGTGAGAAGATATTTCTGTTCCCTGAGACAAAGAATCCTTTGCTTTTGAAGTGGTTCACCTTTAAAAATGAACGCCTCAGCTTGCAATGTTTGTATGGTGGCATTGGTGTATGACCCATTAAGCAGCTTGGGAAACTGCTAAATGGGGAGAGTCACGGAAGCAGGGTTTTCCTACCGCCCTGGCTTTTTTTGTGACAGTTAAGACCCACATGAGAACTTTTCTAAGTAGTCTGTGGGATCCATGGGGCATTTGAGGGACTCTTCTCCCAGAGTGATGAAAGATTATGCTTAAATAGTAAAACTGACTGAAAATCATAGTATTGTCTATCTATGTTGGTTGTGAGAAAGTGAACAGTTTGTGAGAAAAAAGAGGCTTTTGAAGTTTCAATTTTCAATTTTCCTTTCTTTTTCTTTTTTCATTCTTTAGTGTGTAAAAATAAACTATGTGTGTAACTTTCAAGTTTAGGCCTGTTGTGCTTTTTATTTTCTCCTGGTCAAGTCCCACAAAAGAGCAAACATTCAAACCACTACACTAAATTTGGCAAACAAGATTTGGCGAATGTGAAACCACAACATGAAATTGGTGTTTCCGCCTGGTTTTGAACCAAACCAAATCAAGCTCACGAACACATCCCTCACTATTCCACTGCAACTACTGAGGGAGGAAAATGGTTCCCAAACTTGACAGAAATGGGAGGTGGATGGTGGTGGGTGGGAATTAGCAATGCTTGGGGACAACCCACAATCTCCTCTTTTCTGACACCTCCCTCACATTTACAGTTCTGCCCAGCTGCTCTCCAGACACACAGGACTGAGGGGTTTCATTGGTTGGGATTCGCATCACCCCCACAGAACAGCTGATTGGGATCAGCTGTTCTCTGGAGCCCTTTGCAGGTGAATGTACCGTGAGGGAATCTGTGATCCCATGAGGAGCCTGCACTAGAAAAGATTCCTGGTAGGAATGTCCACCACAGTAGAGAGAAGGCCATGGTAGAGCAGGTCCTGCTGATTGGACTTCTTCCCCTCTTGGGGAGCTGCTGTGGAGCATTTTGTTCTTGAACAAGTGCACCCCTTGGAAATGACCCACCCTTTCCATGGGAATCTTTGGAATGAAAGAGCCCCCATCCTTTTCTTTGCAGTCCTTGAACTGCTGGAAAACTGGATGGAGTTTTCCAAAACCTTCTGCTTTCCAGAGAGAAAATAACTCCACAACTTCACTCATAGTACACGCTCTCCAGCTCTTTGGTCATCTCTGACACAATACAGCAGTGTTGCAGTGGCTGCTGGATGGTGATTTGACACATTCTTCAGACAGTGCTGGCTCACCTATAGGAACTGCATGAAGATGTGTCTTTAGACAAAACATTCTGATGCCTTTCTGAAGAAGCAAAAGATGGGTGTGGAAATGGCCTCACTTGCCCACCCTGTGCAGAGATCATTTAACTCTGCACCTGCTGTTTATGCTTTATTGGTTTGGAGAAGTAAAATCTCTGTGTTGAGACAAAGCCGGTGTTCAGAGAGACTTGGAGGCCCTCTCACGGACATGCTTGAGCTCCCTGTTTTGGGAGAGAGAAGATCAAAGCTCAGAGATCACAAAAAGCAGAGAGTGACCACTGCACTGGTGCAAAGAGGAGCCCTGCTAGCAAGGACTGTGCCTAGGGGTGCTGAAATTCCCTCCTCTGTGCCTATGCGGGAATGATTGAGGCAGGACAATGTTCCCACATGTGCATCCCTGCCCAAGTGTTGATTCAGCCTCCTCTGTGGAGTGAGGTATGGCAATAAATTTACTCTTTGCCTTTCCACCATGTGTTTGTGGTTGTTCCAGGTGCCTGACTGTTGATTCAAATACTTGGGATGGAAGGAAACCTAAAGAATATTTATTTCATTTCCAGCTCCACAGCCACCCCACAAAACAGACATTGGCAGCATCCAAAACCAAACTGGCTCAAAGTTCTGTGGAACTTGAGCCTTAAACAGTTCAAGGAATGAGAAGTAACTTCTGTGTTCCAGTGCCTTATCACTCTCACTGTCATAGATGTCTTTGACAGCTCAAGGCAAATTGATAGCAGTGCTATCTGCTTTTCTATATTTCTCTGGAGAAGACTGGAAGAGTTGTCACAGAATGAAAGAGAAATCACAGGCCCAGATTTGAATGCAAAATGAGTTTACTGAGGCTAAAGAAGAAAAGGAGGTAGTTCTTAGAGACAGCAATAGGAGAAGACACACAGATACAGTGGGGGTGTCCATCTGCCATGCTGAAAGAAAGAAGGAGGAAGAGAGGGGATGCAACAAGTCCCACTAAAGTGGCATTGAGTGGTGCTGACAGTAATGGAACGGAAGCGAGAAAAGAGAAAATAAGGAACTAATGACCAAAAAGTCTAAATCTGACGTCCATAAATACTATTGACATTCCAGAATTCCAAGCAAGAGTGCATGTTCTGAAGTCTTGCAGGTCCTTGCCTAAAGGACCCTAAAAACAGCACCTTTAGCAGGGACGACAACACCTGCTGCCACCATAGCAGTTGGTGATGCAGGAGATGTGAAAGACCCCCGAGCTGATGGGCACTCCGTCACAGCTGAGGATGCTGCCAACAGCAGCAGAGGTGGAGGATCCCACAGCAGTGCTCTGTGGGGAGGAGCTGAGGATGGGGCCGGGCAAGGTCACGAGCACAGCAGGCGGCTGAATGACCACGTGGGAGCTCTGGCACTGCCTGACACAGCACTCAGTGCAGCTGCTGGCCAGCGGGCAGGGGCCGCAGGGCTGGCAGCAAGGGTTGCAGGGCTGGCACTGCTGGCACTTCTCAGAGCAGGACATGGCTGGAGCCTGGCGCTGCACCTGGCACAGAGGGCAGGGAGGAAGCAGAGCACACGCACACCTGAGACACAGCCCGCAAGGCACCCCCAGCAAGACAAGGCCCCTGCTGCCTGCAGAGCTCTGGGCTGTGCAGCCCCACACTGGGGAGCCTTTGCCTGAGCCCAGCACAGTCCTTCTGAGCTCAGCCTGGCTCAGCCATGCTCCTGCCTAACCTGCATGGAAGTCAGCACCTCAGCCCAGCCTCAGCCTCTGGCCAAAACACTCGGCCTCCCCTCTGCCCACACCAGCACCATTGCAGAACACTCCCAGAAGAACAAGGAGCAGGAACAAGGGCTGGGAAGCTCCATGCTGTCTGAGAGAGTGTGGAGGAGAGAGGGGCTTGCAACTCACCTGGTTCCCAAGGAGAAGGAGGTGACAGAAGTGGTTGAGAGAGCCACCAGTTAGGCTGCCTTTTATCCTGGCCCCACAGTGCCTCAGGGCCCACAGTCCATGCTGCAGAAGTGACGATAATCCTGCATGATCCCAAAGGAATGGAAACATCTGTGGGAATGGCATGGCATGAGTTGGTTTTTCCCTCTACAATGACTTTGCATTTCCTGGCCTGCATCATTCCCTTTCCCTCACGGCCATTTCTGCTGAGTGTTGGAATGGGAGATTCCATGTTTCCTGGGGGCAAGGATGTGTCAGTGTGGGCAGAAGACATGAACTAAGTGCGGAAGGGATCCCAAGGAGGCAGGTGATGCCAGCCTGAGGCATTCTTTTGGATATTTTATGTTCCTGCTGACAGGAAGGGCCTCATCTGCTCCCAGGCCTCCAGTCATTGGCTCATCAGGCAACAGATCTCCTTTCTGCCCAGCCCTTGAGGTAGAACCTCTTTGTCTTCCTCTTTGGCCTTCATGGTCCATGAGACTCGTGTAGCACTGGTGCCTGAGCTTCTGTCCTGCTTGGAGTGCCCTGAACCTGCTCTGGACGGGAGCTCCCGTGCATCCCTCCAGTCACATCCCTTCCGATGGGCTCTGCCCCACGTGCTCCCCCACAATGGTGTGTGTGGGAGTGTGGCTGTGCCCCAGTGTGTGCGAGTGTCTGCACATCCCTGTGCTTGTGCACTCGTGGGAACACCCCCTGAGAGCCTGTGGCCCACACAGGGGTGGCTGTGCTCAGGGCAGGGCACTTGTGTGCAAGCCCCGTGCCCGTGTGCCTGTGCCCCTGTGCTGGGCTCTGTGCGTCTGCGTTCATGTCTGGGCACAGCTGGGCAGGCTGGCAGTGTGTCAGTGCCCCTGTGTGTGTGTGTTCACAGCTGGGCCTGAGCTGACCTCTCAGCCCACCCACTGCAAGCCCCGTAGGGACTTCCCTGCCCAGCAGTGCCAGCCACTCACACACACTCAGCTCCTCCCCGTTCCTGGTCTGCAGCCACCTGGAGAGGGCCACAGCACTCCCATCTCACCAGGACAATCCCAAGCCCAGGCCATCCCTTGGATGCCACCTGCAGGCAGCCTTGGGGCACTCAGCTGTTTCCCAGGTTCCTTGCCCCTGCCTGATGGAGAAGCTTGGAGGTTACGGTGTTCTGGTAGCTCTGTGGGGATGAGGCAGTGCTGTGGCCACACTGGACTTTGTCCAGAGCCATGAGCTAAGAGAAAATGATGCTGTCAAGAGACTGGGTCATGTGGAGAAAAACCTTTGACTGTCTGGGAGGTGGAGGCTGGATAATGGGGGAGTTGCTCCTCTCCCACACTCAGAAAGAGGAAACAGTGGCAGCCCCCTTCACAGCGGGAGGATGCCTTTAGTTCTGTCCTCATGTTGAGTTGATCCTTTGAAACTCCTCAACCCTGCCTGTCTGCTTGGAAGTTGAGCAGAAGGCTAATGTGAGGCACGTGTTGGAAGAGAGAAGGTTGTGGATTAGCCCAAGACTCTTTCCCATTCCCCCCTGTGTGACCTTTTGCCATCATCTTCCCCTGATGGTCACTATTTTGGGTAAACCAGGGATTTGTTTGTGAGCTCCAATAGAAAAGGCTCAAAGTAAAATCCACCACGGAGTGTCCACCCTTGGCTTCCTCCACCTTTTGCCCTGAGCTGACTGGAAGAGTTTACAGACAAGGCAGGAGAAAGCAGAGGGCCAGGTTTGGATGCAAAACAACTTTATTGAGTCTAAGGAAGAAGAGGAGGTAGCTGAAAGAGGACACCAGGAGCAGCCACTGGGGTGCAGTGGGGGTGTCCATTTGCCTGGCCTGTAGAGGGACGGAGGGAGGCAAACAGGTGCCACTAGGCTGGCATTGGGTGGTGCTGACAGGAAAGGAGGAGAAGGGAAGAGATTGGAGGAAAGCAAGAGTGACCCAAGGGCACAAATCTGTTGTTCCTAAGATCCATCTTCAGCGCAGCTGAACGTTCTGAGGTTGTGGTGGTTCTCGCCTGAGGGTGTTGCCAGCAGATTTAGCAGGGGGGACAACATCTGTTGCCATAGCAGTTGGTGATGCAGGAGATGTCAAAGCCCCCCGAGCTGATGGGCACTCCGCCACAGCTGAGGATGTTGCCAACAGCAGCAGAGGTGGAGGATCCCACAGCAGTGTTCTGTGGGGCAGAGCTGAGGATGGGGCCGGGCAGGGTCACCAGCACAGCAGGCGGCTCAATGACCACGTGGGAGCTCTGGCACTGCCTGACACAGCACTCAGTGCAGCTGCTGGCCAGCGGGCAGGGGCCGCAGGGCTGGCAGCAAGGGTCGCAGGGCTTGCAGCAGGACATGGCTCGGGGTCACAGGTGCACCTGGCACAGCGGGCAGGGAGAAGGAGAAAGTCAGGACACATGAGAAGCAGCACTGCACCCAAACACCCTGCAGCCCAGGCTCCTCCTGGCCCACATTGCACTGCCCAGCTCAAAGCCCAGGAGCAACCTCAGCCAAGTACCAGCCTCTCTCTGTTCTGCACAAGACCTTCTGTCCCCTGCCCTCTCCCAGCAGAAGCAGCTCCCAGCCGTGTGCGCTACAACAGCCCCTCTCAGCTGAGACCTACAGCCACGAAAGAGCTGGTCTTGAAGCAGCAGCAGCAGGAGGAGGAGGAGAAGAGGCTTCCCACTCACCTGATTCCTGAGGAGAAGGAGGTGAGAGAAGCGGATGAGAGAGCAGAGACTTGGGCTGCCTTTTATAGCAGTGCTGCCCTGCCTCAGGCCCAGAGGCACCTTGGTGGAAGTGATAATTTTGTGACCAGCTCATGTCAAATGTGCACCATCCCAGCTAATGGTAGGGGCTGGTTTCCTGGTTTCCTGCACTGCAGCCTCTATTTCCTGGCTTCTACTGTGTGCATTCCTATCTGAAGACTTTTGTTATGGCAGGGATGAGAGGACCAAGAATTTCTGGAATATATACTCATCAGCACAGACAGAGTGCTCCGATCATGGTGTGGTGGCATTCCATTCAGGCACGTGAGGCATCTTGATTCTTCTCTACTGGGTCAGTCTCGGGTCAACAGTCCATACTCATTTCTCCACCTCATTCCTGCTCTTCTCTTGTATTTGTGTTTTGTTTCTCTCCAGGAGCCACAGCAAGGATGCTTCTCCCAGAAAAGTTCTGCCCTACCTCACTAGGGCCCCTTCTCCAGACACATACTGGTCTTTCTCACCACATCTTCTTTCCAAGAATCCTTGGTTGTTATTACCAGCTGTGCTGGGTTGACCTTGGCTGCATGGCCAGAGCCCTCCAGGCATGCAATCACTCCCCTTTCTGAAGTGGACAGGAAAGAAACAAGAAGGTGCAAAAAGAATTGAGGTTTGAGATAAGGCCATTGGCTAAAGTGAAACTTTCATCATACTTTGCCACTGAAATTTTGCCTCACTCTGTGATGGATACTCTCTCTTGTGTAATAGTTGCAAGGTTTGGAAGCTGGAGCAGAAGGCTGCCGGAATGGGCTCGGTGAGAAGAGTCCAGTGTCTCCCACCACGTCTGACAGAGTCAGCTCCAGCTGTTTCTGATGGGGACTAAGCCCTGCCCAGCACTGAGCGCATCTGTCACACTGCTGATGCCTGTGTTAAAGCAGATTTCATTAGGAATGGCTTGGCTTGGGAGGAAAGGGTTGAAAGCCAAAGAATTCGGAGGATGAATGTAGGTTGGCTCAAGTGACCTTGCAGCTAGGAATGCCAAGGTCTGGAGAGTATCAGTGTGGGAAACCCTATACAGGATGCCTACTGCAGTTTTATCCTGTGTTTGGAGAAGCAGAATCTCTGCGTAGAGACACAGCTGGTGTTTGGAGAGACTAGGAGGTCGTCTCTCAGACATGCTTGAACTCCCTGTTTTGGGAGAGAGAAGATCAAAGCTCAGAGATCACAAAAAGCACAGAGACATCACAGCACTGCTGTAAAGAGGAGCTCTGCCAGCAAGCATTTAGCCTAAGGGGGACAATGTTCCCACGTGTGCATCTCCACACAACTGTTTCCTTGGCTTGCCCTGTGGAGACAGGCAAGGAAATAAGCGGGCAGGCAGGCGGAATGGGCTCTGTGAGAAGAGTAGAGTGGCTGGTGCCACGTCGGACCGAGTCAGCTCCAACTGTGTCCAAAGAGGACTCAGCCCTGCCCAGCACTGAGCACTTTTGTCACACTGCTGATGCCTCTGTGAAAGCAGATTTCATGAGGAATGAATTGCGCTGGAAGGCAACTTCACAGCCATTTCTTTCTACTCCTCCTGCCCTCAACAGATGGGCACTGATGCTCCCCACTAAACCAGCTTGCTCAAAACTCTGTCCAACCTGGTCTAGCACACTTGTTGTGTTGAGGCATCCAAAACCATTCTGGCCAAGTTCTTACAATGCCTCACCACCTCCACAGAGAGGGTCAGCTCAGTGACCACCAAAGGGAAAGGGAACAAGAAAAATTGCACTGAAGAAAATTGCACAAATGAAGTGGCAGGGATTGCAACGCTGTGCTTCCTCCACCCCTTTTCCAATGAGCAAACTGGAAGAGTTGTCACAGAAAGAAGGAGAAATCACAGGCCAACGACTGAATGCAAAAGCAACTTTATTGAGTCAAAAGAAGAAAAGGAGGAGGCTCACAGGGAGCAGGAGAGGGAAGCCACTAAGATGCAGCTGGGATGTCTGTCTCTTGGCCTGCAGAGGGAAGGGGGCCTACAGGTCCCATGACGCTGGCATTGAGTGGTGCTGACAGATAAGGAAGGGTATAAAAAAAATGAGAGCAGCAGAAGAAAGAAACACCAGTCCAAAGCTCTAAATCCAATGTCTTCAAGTTCTGATATCACTTCAGCAATACGATCTCAGGCTTGGAGGTCCTTGCCCAAGGATGTTGGCATCAGCATCTTTAGCAGGGACGACAGCATCTGCTGCCATCACAGCAGCTGGTGATGCAGGAGATGTCAAAGCCCCCCGAGCTGATGGGCACTCCGTCACAGCTGAGGATGCTGCCAACAGCAGCAGAGGTGGAGGATCCCACGGCAGTGTTCTGTGGGGCAGAGCTGAGGATGGGGCCGGGCAGGGTCACCAGCACAGCAGGCGGCTGAATGACCACGTGGGAGCTCTGGCACTGCCTGACACAGCACTCAGTGCAGCTGCTGGCCAGCGGGCAGGGGCCGCAGGGCTGGCAGCAAGGGTTGCAGGGCTGGCACTGCTGGCACTTCTCAGAGCAGGACATGGCTGGAGCCTGGCGCTGCACCTGGCACAGAGGGCAGGGAGGAAGCAGAGCACACGCACACCTGAGACACAGCCCGCAAGGCACCCCCAGCAAGACAAGGCCCCTGCTGCCTGCAGAGCTCTGGGCTGTGCAGCCCCACACTGGGGAGCCTTTGCCTGAGCCCAGCACAGTCCTTCTGAGCTCAGCCTGGCTCAGCCATGCTCCTGCCTAACCTGCATGGAAATCAGCACCTCAGCCCAGCCTCAGCCTCTGGCCAGGACACTCGGCCTCCCCTCTGCCCACCCCAGCACCATTGCAGAACACTCCCAGAAGAACAAGGAGCAGGAACAAGGGCTGGGAAGCTGGGAAGCTCCATGCTGTCCGAGAGTGTGTGGAGGAGAAAGGGGCTTGCAACTCACCTGGTTCCCAAGGAGAAGGAGGTGACAGAAGTGGTTGAGAGAGCCACCAGTTAGGCTGCCTTTTATCCTGGCCCCACAGTGCCTCAGGGCCCACAGTCCATGCTGCAGAAGTGATGATATTCCTGCATGATTGCAAAATAACGAAAACATCTCTGAGAATGGCATGGCATGAGTTGGTATTTCCCTCTACAATGACTTTGCATTTCCTGGCCTGCATCATTCCCTTTCCCTCACGGCCATTTCTGCTGAGTGTTGGAATGGGAGATTCCATGTTTCCTGGGGGCAAGGATGTGTCAGTGTGGGCAGAAGACATGAACTAAGTGCAGAAGGGATCCCAAGGAGGCAGGTGATGCCAGCCTGAGGCATTCTTTTGGATATTTTATGTTCCTGCTGACAGGAAGGGCCTCATCTGCTCCCAGGCCTCCAGTCATTGGCTCATCAGGCAACAGATCTCCTATCTGCCCAGCCCTTGAGGTAGAACCTCTTTGTCTTCCTCTTTGGCCTTCACGGTCCATGAGACTCATGTAGCACTGGTGCCTGAGCTTCTGTCCTGCTTGGAGTGCACTGAACCTGCTCTGGACGGGAGCTCCCCTGCATCCCTCCAATCACATCCCTTCCGATGGGCTCTGCCCCACGTGCTCCCCCACAATGGTGTGTGTGGGAGTGTGGCTGTGCCCCAGTGTGTGCGAGTGTCTGCACATCCCTGTGCTTGTGCACTCGTGGGAACACCCCCTGAGAGCTGTGGCCCACACAGGGGTGGCTGTGCTCAGGGCAGGGCACTTGTGTGCAAGCCCCGTGCCCGTGTGCCTGTGCCCCTGTGCTGGGCTCTGTGCGTCTGCGTTCATGTCTGGGCACAGCTGGGCAGGCTGGCAGTGTGTCAGTGCCCCTGTGTGTGTGTGTTCACAGCTGGGCCTGAGCTGACCTCTCAGCCCACCCATTGCAAGCCCCGTAGGGACTTCCCTGCCCAGCAGTGCCAGCCACTCACACACACCCAGCCCCCCCCCGTTCCTGGTCTGCAGCCACCTGGAGAGGGCCACAGCACTCCCATCTCACCAGGACAATCCCAAGCCCAGGCCATCCCTTGGATGCCACCTGCAGGCAGCCTTGGGGCACTCAGCTGTTTCCCAGGTTCCTTGCCCCTGCCTGATGGAGAAGCTTGGAGGTTACGGTGTTCTGGTAGCTCTGTGGGGATGAGGCAGTGCTGTGGCCACACTGGACTTTGTCCAGAGCCATGAGCTAAGAGAAAATGATGCTGTCAAGAGACTGGGTCATGTGGAGAAAAACCTTTGACTGTCTGGGAGGTGGAGGCTGGATAATGGGGGAGTTGCTCCTCTCCCACACTCAGAAAGAGGAAACAGTGGCAGCCCCCTTCACAGCGGGAGGATGCCTTTAGTTCTGTCCTCATGTTGAGTTGATCCTTTGAAACTCCTCAACCCTGCCTGTCTGCTTGGAAGTTGAGCAGAAGGCTAATGTGAGGCACGTGTTGGAAGAGAGAAGGTTGTGGATTAGCCCAAGACTCTTTCCCATTCCCCCCTGTGTGACCTTTTGCCATCATCTTCCCCTGATGGTCACTATTTTGGGTAAGCCAGGGATTTGTTTGTGAGCTCCAATAGAAAAGGCTCAAAGTAAAATCCACCACGGAGTGTCCACCCTTGGCTTCCTCCACCTTTTGCCCTGAGCTGACTGGAAGAGTTTACAGACAAGGAAGGAGAAAGCAGAGGGCCAGGTTTGGATGCAAAACAACTTTATTGAGTCTAAGGAAGAAGAGGAGGTAGCTGAAAGAGGACACCAGGAGCAGCCACTGGGGTGCAGTGGGGGTGTCCATTTGCCTGGCCTGTAGAGGGATGGAGGGAGGCAAACAGGTGCCACTAGGCTGGCATTGGGTGGTGCTGACAGGAAAGGAGGAGAAGGGAAGAGATTGGAGGAAAGCAAGAGTGACCCAAGGGCACAAATCTGTTGTTCCTAAGATCCATCTTCAGCGCAGCTGAACGTTCTGAGGTTGTGGTGGTTCTCGCCTGAGGGTGTTGCCAGCAGATTTAGCAGGGGGGACAACATCTGTTGCCATAGCAGTTGGTGATGCAGGAGATGTCAAAGCCCCCAGAGCTGATGGGCACTCCGCCACAGCTGAGGATGTTGCCAACAGCAGCAGAGGTGGAGGATCCCACAGCAGTGTTCTGTGGGGCAGAGCTGAGGATGGGGCCGGGCAGGGTCACCAGCACAGCAGGCGGCTCAATGACCACGTGGGAGCTCTGGCACTGCCTGACACAGCACTCAGTGCAGCTGCTGGCCAGCGGGCAGGGGCCGCAGGGCTGGCAGCAAGGGTCGCAGGGCTTGCAGCAGGACATGGCTCGGGGTCACAGGTGCACCTGGCACAGCGGGCAGGGAGAAGGAGAAAGTCAGGACACATGAGAAGCAGCACTGCACCCAAACACCCTGCAGCCCAGGCTCCTCCTGGCCCACATTGCACTGCCCAGCTCAAAGCCCAGGAGCAACCTCAGCCAAGTACCAGCCTCTCTCTGTTCTGCACAAGACCTTCTGTCCCCTGCCCTCTCCCAGCAGAAGCAGCTCCCAGCCGTGTGCGCTACAACAGCCCCTCTCAGCTGAGACCTACAGCCACGAAAGAGCTGGTCTTGAAGCAGCAGCAGCAGGAGGAGGAGGAGAAGAGGCTTCCCACTCACCTGATTCCTGAGGAGAAGGAGGTGAGAGAAGCGGATGAGAGAGCAGAGACTTGGGCTGCCTTTTATAGCAGTGCTGCCCTGCCTCAGGCCCAGAGGCACCTTGGTGGAAGTGATAATTTTGTGACCAGCTCATGTCAAATGTGCACCATCCCAGCTAATGGTAGGGGCTGGTTTCCTGGTTTCCTGCACTGCAGCCTCTATTTCCTGGCTTCTACTGTGTGCATTCCTATCTGAAGACTTTTGTTATGGCAGGGATGAGAGGACCAAGAATTTCTGGAATATATACTCATCAGCACAGACAGAGTGCTCCGATCATGGTGTGGTGGCATTCCATTCAGGCACGTGAGGCATCTTGATTCTTCTCTACTGGGTCAGTCTCGGGTCAACAGTCCATACTCATTTCTCCACCTCATTCCTGCTCTTCTCTTGTATTTGTGTTTTGTTTCTCTCCAGGAGCCACAGCAAGGATGCTTCTCCCAGAAAAGTTCTGCCCTACCTCACTAGGGCCCCTTCTCCAGACACATACTGGTCTTTCTCACCACATCTTCTTTCCAAGAATCCTTGGTTGTTATTACCAGCTGTGCTGGGTTGACCTTGGCTGCATGGCCAGAGCCCTCCAGGCATGCAATCACTCCCCTTTCTGAAGTGGACAGGAAAGAAACAAGAAGGTGCAAAAAGAATTGAGGTTTGAGATAAGGCCATTGGCTAAAGTGAAACTTTCATCATACTTTGCCACTGAAATTTTGCCTCACTCTGTGATGGATACTCTCTCTTGTGTAATAGTTGCAAGGTTTGGAAGCTGGAGCAGAAGGCTGCCGGAATGGGCTCGGTGAGAAGAGTCCAGTGTCTCCCACCACGTCTGACAGAGTCAGCTCCAGCTGTTTCTGATGGGGACTAAGCCCTGCCCAGCACTGAGCGCATCTGTCACACTGCTGATGCCTGTGTTAAAGCAGATTTCATTAGGAATGGCTTGGCTTGGGAGGAAAGGGTTGAAAGCCAAAGAATTCGGAGGATGAATGTAGGTTGGCTCAAGTGACCTTGCAGCTAGGAATGCCAAGGTCTGGAGAGTATCAGTGTGGGAAACCCTATACAGGATGCCTACTGCAGTTTTATCCTGTGTTTGGAGAAGCAGAATCTCTGCGTAGAGACACAGCTGGTGTTTGGAGAGACTAGGAGGTCGTCTCTCAGACATGCTTGAACTCCCTGTTTTGGGAGAGAGAAGATCAAAGCTCAGAGATCACAAAAAGCACAGAGACATCACAGCACTGCTGTAAAGAGGAGCTCTGCCAGCAAGCATTTAGCCTAAGGGGGACAATGTTCCCACGTGTGCATCTCCACACAACTGTTTCCTTGGCTTGCCCTGTGGAGACAGGCAAGGAAATAAGCGGGCAGGCAGGCGGAATGGGCTCTGTGAGAAGAGTAGAGTGGCTGGTGCCACGTCGGACCGAGTCAGCTCCAACTGTGTCCAAAGAGGACTCAGCCCTGCCCAGCACTGAGCACTTTTGTCACACTGCTGATGCCTCTGTGAAAGCAGATTTCATGAGGAATGAATTGCGCTGGAAGGCAACTTCACAGCCATTTCTTTCTACTCCTCCTGCCCTCAACAGATGGGCACTGATGCTCCCCACTAAACCAGCTTGCTCAAAACTCTGTCCAACCTGGTCTAGCACACTTGTTGTGTTGAGGCATCCAAAACCATTCTGGCCAAGTTCTTACAATGCCTCACCACCTCCACAGAGAGGGTCAGCTCAGTGACCACCAAAGGGAAAGGGAACAAGAAAAATTGCACTGAAGAAAATTGCACAAATGAAGTGGCAGGGATTGCAACGCTGTGCTTCCTCCACCCCTTTTCCAATGAGCAAACTGGAAGAGTTGTCACAGAAAGAAGGAGAAATCACAGGCCAACGACTGAATGCAAAAGCAACTTTATTGAGTCAAAAGAAGAAAAGGAGGAGGCTCACAGGGAGCAGGAGAGGGAAGCCACTAAGATGCAGCTGGGATGTCTGTCTCTTGGCCTGCAGAGGGAAGGGGGCCTACAGGTCCCATGACGCTGGCATTGAGTGGTGCTGACAGATAAGGAAGGGTATAAAAAAAATGAGAGCAGCAGAAGAAAGAAACACCAGTCCAAAGCTCTAAATCCAATGTCTTCAAGTTCTGATATCACTTCAGCAATACGATCTCAGGCTTGGAGGTCCTTGCCCAAGGATGTTGGCATCAGCATCTTTAGCAGGGACGACAGCATCTGCTGCCATCACAGCAGCTGGTGATGCAGGAGATGTCAAAGCCCCCCGAGCTGATGGGCACTCCGTCACAGCTGAGGATGCTGCCAACAGCAGCAGAGGTGGAGGATCCCACGGCAGTGTTCTGTGGGGCAGAGCTGAGGATGGGGCCGGGCAGGGTCACGAGCACAGCAGGCGGCTGAATGACCACGTGGGAGCTCTGGCACTGCCTGACACAGCACTCAGTGCAGCTGCTGGCCAGCGGGCAGGGGCCGCAGGGCTGGCAGCAAGGGTTGCAGGGCTGGCACTGCTGGCACTTCTCAGAGCAGGACATGGCTGGAGCCTGGCGCTGCACCTGGCACAGAGGGCAGGGAGGAAGCAGAGCACACGCACACCTGAGACACAGCCCGCAAGGCACCCCCAGCAAGACAAGGCCCCTGCTGCCTGCAGAGCTCTGGGCTGTGCAGCCCCACACTGGGGAGCCTTTGCCTGAGCCCAGCACAGTCCTTCTGAGCTCAGCCTGGCTCAGCCATGCTCCTGCCTAACCTGCATGGAAATCAGCACCTCAGCCCAGCCTCAGCCTCTGGCCAGGACACTCGGCCTCCCCTCTGCCCACACCAGCACCATTGCAGAACACTCCCAGAAGAACAAGGAGCAGGAACAAGGGCTGGGCTGGAAGCTCCATGCTGTCCGAGAGTGTGTGGAGGAGAAAGGGGCTTGCAACTCACCTGGTTCCCAAGGAGAAGGAGGTGACAGAAGTGGTTGAGAGAGCCACCAGTTAGGCTGCCTTTTATCCTGGCCCCACAGTGCCTCAGGGCCCACAGTCCATGCTGCAGAAGTGATGATATTCCTGCATGATTGCAAAATAACAAAAACATCTCTGAGAATGGCATGGCATGAGTTGGTATTTCCCTCTCAATGACTTTGCATTTCCTGGCCTGCATCATTCCCTTTCCCTCACGGCCATTTCTGCTGAGTGTTGGAATGGGAGATTCCATGTTTCCTGGGGGCAAGGATGTGTCAGTGTGGGCAGAAGACATGAACTAAGTGCAGAAGGGATCCCAAGGAGGCAGGTGATGCCAGCCTGAGGCATTCTTTTGGATATTTTATGTTCCTGCTGACAGGAAGGGCCTCATCTGCTCCCAGGCCTCCAGTCATTGGCTCATCAGGCAACAGATCTCCTATCTGCCCAGCCCTTGAGGTAGAACCTCTTTGTCTTCCTCTTTGGCCTTCACGGTCCATGAGACTCATGTAGCACTGGTGCCTGAGCTTCTGTCCTGCTTGGAGTGCCCTGAACCTGCTCTGGACGGGAGCTCCCCTGCATCCCTCCAGTCACATCCCTTCCGATGGGCTCTGCCCCACGTGCTCCCCCACAATGGTGTGTGTGGGAGTGTGGCTGTGCCCCAGTGTGTGCGAGTGTCTGCACATCCCTGTGCTTGTGCACTCGTGGGAACACCCCCTGAGAGCTTGTGGCCCACACAGGGGTGGCTGTGCTCAGGGCAGGGCACTTGTGTGCAAGCCCCGTGCCCGTGTGCCTGTGCCCCTGTGCTGGGCTCTGTGCGTCTGCGTTCATGTCTGGGCACAGCTGGGCAGGCTGGCAATGTGTCAGTGCCCCTGTGTGTGTGTGTGTTCACAGCTGGGCCTGAGCTGACCTCTCAGCCCACCCATTGCAAGCCCCGTAGGGACTTCCCTGCCCAGCAGTGCCAGCCACTCACACACACCCAGCCCCCCCCCGTTCCTGGTCTGCAGCCACCTGGAGAGGGCCACAGCACTCCCATCTCACCAGGACAATCCAAGCCCAGGCCATCCCTTGGATGCCACCTGCAGGCAGCCTTGGGGCACTCAGCTGTTTCCCAGGTTCCTTGCCCCTGCCTGATGGAGAAGCTTGGAGGTTACGGTGTTCTGGTAGCTCTGTGGGGATGAGGCAGTGCTGTGGCCACACTGGACTTTGTCCAGAGCCATGAGCTAAGAGAAAATGATGCTGTCAAAGACTGGGTCATGTGGAGAAAAACCTTTGACTGTCTGGGAGGTGGAGGCTGGATAATGGGGGAGTTGCTCCTCTCCCACACTCAGAAAGAGGAAACAGTGGCAGCCCCCTTCACAGCGGGAGGATGCCTTTAGTTCTGTCCTCATGTTGAGTTGATCCTTTGAAACTCCTCAACCCTGCCTGTCTGCTTGGAAGTTGAGCAGAAGGCTAATGTGAGGCACGTGTTGGAAGAGAGAAGGTTGTGGATTAGCCCAAGACTCTTTCCCATTCCCCCCTGTGTGACCTTTTGCCATCATCTTCCCCTGATGGTCACTATTTTGGGTAAGCCAGGGATTTGTTTGTGAGCTCCAATAGAAAAGGCTCAAAGTAAATCCACCACGGAGTGTCCACCCTTGGCTTCCTCCACCTTTTGCCCTGAGCTGACTGGAAGAGTTTACAGACAAGGAAGGAGAAAGCAGAGGGCCAGGTTTGGATGCAAAACAACTTTATTGAGTCTAAGGAAGAAGAGGAGGTAGCTGAAAGAGGACACCAGGAGCAGCCACTGGGGTGCAGTGGGGGTGTCCATTTGCCTGGCCTGTAGAGGGATGGAGGGAGGCAAACAGGTGCCACTAGGCTGGCATTGGGTGGTGCTGACAGGAAAGGAGGAGAAGGGAAGAGATTGGAGGAAAGCAAGAGTGACCCAAGGGCACAAATCTGTTGTTCCTAAGATCCATCTTCAGCGCAGCTGAACGTTCTGAGGTTGTGGTGGTTCTCGCCTGAGGGTGTTGCCAGCAGATTTAGCAGGGGGGACAACATCTGTTGCCATAGCAGTTGGTGATGCAGGAGATGTCAAAGCCCCCAGAGCTGATGGGCACTCCGCCACAGCTGAGGATGTTGCCAACAGCAGCAGAGGTGGAGGATCCCACGGCAGTGTTCTGTGGGGCAGAGCTGAGGATGGGGCCGGGCAGGGTCACCAGCACAGCAGGCGGCTCAATGACCACGTGGGAGCTCTGGCACTGCCTGACACAGCACTCAGTGCAGCTGCTGGCCAGCGGGCAGGGGCCGCAGGGCTGGCAGCAAGGGTCGCAGGGCTTGCAGCAGGACATGGCTCGGGGTCACAGGTGCACCTGGCACAGCGGGCAGGGAGAAGGAGAAAGTCAGGACACATGAGAAGCAGCACTGCGCCCAAACACGCTTCAGCCCAGGCTCCTCCTGGCCCACATTGCACTGCCCAGCTCAAGCCCAGGAGCAACCTCAGCCAAGTACCAGCCTCTCTCTGTTCTGCACAAGACCTTCTGTCCCCTGCCCTCTCCCAGCAGAAGCAGCTCCCAGCCGTGTGCGCTACAACAGCCCCTCTCAGCTGAGACCTACAGCCACGAAAGAGCTGGTCTTGAAGCAGCAGCAGCAGGAGGAGGAGGAGAAGAGGCTTCCCACTCACCTGATTCCTGAGGAGAAGGAGGTGAGAGAAGCGGATGAGAGAGCAGAGACTTGGGCTGCCTTTTATAGCAGTGCTGCCCTGCCTCAGGCCCAGAGGCACCTTGGTGGAAGTGATAATTTTGTGACCAGCTCATGTCAAATGTGCACCATCCCAGCTAATGGTAGGGGCTGGTTTCCTGGTTTCCTGCACTGCAGCCTCTATTTCCTGGCTTCTACTGTGTGCATTCCTATCTGAAGACTTTTGTTATGGCAGGGATGAGAGGACCAAGAATTTCTGGAATATATACTCATCAGCACAGACAGAGTGCTCCGATCATGGTGTGGTGGCATTCCATTCAGGCACGTGAGGCATCTTGATTCTTCTCTACTGGGTCAGTCTCGGGTCAATAATCCATACTCATTTCTCCACCTCATTCCTGCTCTTCTCTTGTATTTGTGTTTTGTTTCTCTCCAGGAGCAACAGCAAGGATGCTTCTCCCAGAAAAGTTCTGCCCTACCTCACTAGGGCCCCTTCTCCAGACACATGCTGGTCTTTCTCACCACATCTTCTTTCCAAGAATCCTTGGTTGTTATTACCAGCTGTGCTGGGTTGACCTTGGCTGCATGGCCAGAGCCCTCCAGGCATGCAATCACTCCCCTTTCTGAAGTGGACAGGAAAGAAACAAGAAGGTGCAAAAAGAATTGAGGTTTGAGATAAGGCCATTGGCTAAAGTGAAACTTTCATCATACTTTGCCACTGAAATTTTGCCTCACTCTGTGATGGATACTCTCTCTTGTGTAATAGTTGCAAGGTTTGGAAGCTGGAGCAGAAGGCTGCCGGAATGGGCTCGATGAGAAGAGTCCAGTGTCTCCCACCACGTCTGACAGAGTCAGCTCCAGCTGTTTCTGATGGGGACTAAGCCCTGCCCAGCACTGAGCGCATCTGTCACACTGCTGATGCCTGTGTTAAAGCAGATTTCATTAGGAATGGCTTGGCTTGGGAGGAAAGGGTTGAAAGCCAAAGAATTCGGAGGATGAATGTAGGTTGGCTCAAGTGACCTTGCAGCTAGGAATGCCAAGGTCTGGAGAGTATCAGTGTGGGAAACCCTATACAGGATGCCTACTGCAGTTTTATCCTGTGTTTGGAGAAGCAGAATCTCTGCGTAGAGACACAGCTGGTGTTTGGAGAGACTAGGAGGTCGTCTCTCAGACATGCTTGAACTCCCTGTTTTGGGAGAGAGAAGATCAAAGCTCAGAGATCACAAAAAGCACAGAGACATCACAGCACTGCTGTAAAGAGGAGCTCTGCCAGCAAGCATTTAGCCTAAGGGGGACAATGTTCCCACGTGTGCATCTCCACACAACTGTTTCCTTGGCTTGCCCTGTGGAGACAGGCAAGGAAATAAGCGGGCAGGCAGGCGGAATGGGCTCTGTGAGAAGAGTAGAGTGGCTGGTGCCACGTCGGACCGAGTCAGCTCCAACTGTGTCCAAAGAGGACTCAGCCCTGCCCAGCACTGAGCACTTTTGTCACACTGCTGATGCCTCTGTGAAAGCAGATTTCATGAGGAATGAATTGCGCTGGAAGGCAACTTCACAGCCATTTCTTTCTACTCCTCCTGCCCTCAACAGATGGGCACTGATGCTCCCCACTAAACCAGCTTGCTCAAAACTCTGTCCAACCTGGTCTAGCACACTTGTTGTGTTGAGGCATCCAAAACCATTCTGGCCAAGTTCTTACAATGCCTCACCACCTCCACAGAGAGGGTCAGCTCAGTGACCACCAAAGGGAAAGGGAACAAGAAAAATTGCACTGAAGAAAATTGCACAAATGAAGTGGCAGGGATTGCAACGCTGTGCTTCCTCCACCCCTTTTCCAATGAGCAAACTGGAAGAGTTGTCACAGAAAGAAGGAGAAATCACAGGCCAACGACTGAATGCAAAAGCAACTTTACTGAGTCAAAAGAAGAAAAGGAGGAGACTCACAGGGAGCAGGAGAGGGAAGCCACTAAGATGCAGCTGGGATGTCTGTCTCTTGGCCTGCAGAGGGAAGGGGGCCTACAGGTCCCATGACGCTGGCATTGAGTGGTGCTGACAGATAAGGAAGGGTATAAAAAAAATGAGAGCAGCAGAAGAAAGAAACACCAGTCCAAAGCTCCAAATCCAATGTCTTCAAGTTCTGATATCACTTCAGCAATACGATCTCAGGCTTGGAGGTCCTTGCCCAAGGATGTTGGCATCAGCATCTTTAGCAGGGACGACAGCATCTGCTGCCATCGCAGCAGCTGGTGATGCAGGAGATGTCAAAGCCCCCCGAGCTGATGGGCACTCCGTCACAGCTGAGGATGCTGCCAACAGCAGCAGAGGTGGAGGATCCCACGGCAGTGTTCTGTGGGGCAGAGCTGAGGATGGGGCCGGGCAGGGTCACCAGCACAGCAGGCGGCTCAATGACCACGTGGGAGCTCTGGCACTGCCTGACACAGCACTCAGTGCAGCTGCTGGCCAGCGGGCAGGGGCCGCAGGGCTGGCAGCAAGGGTTGCAGGGCTGGCACTGCTGGCACTTCTCAGAGCAGGACATGGCTGGAGCCTGGCGCTGCACCTGGCACAGAGGGCAGGGAGGAAGCAGAGCACACGCACACCTGAGACACAGCCCGCAAGGCACCCCCAGCAAGACAAGGCCCCTGCTGCCTGCAGAGCTCTGGGCTGTGCAGCCCCACACTGGGGAGCCTTTGCCTGAGCCCAGCACAGTCCTTCTGAGCTCAGCCTGGCTCAGCCATGCTCCTGCCTAACCTGCATGGAAATCAGCACCTTAGCCCAGCCTCAGCCTCTGGCCAGGACACTCGGCCTCCCCTCTGCCCACACCAGCACCATTGCAGAACACTCGCAGAAGAACAAGGAGCAGGAACAAGGGCTGGGAAGCTCCATGCTGTCCGAGAGTGTGTGGAGGAGAAAGGGGCTTGCAACTCACCTGGTTCCCAAGGAGAAGGAGGTGACAGAAGTGGTTGAGAGAGCCACCAGTTAGGCTGCCTTTTATCCTGGCCCCACAGTGCCTCAGGGCCCACAGTCCATGCTGCAGAAGTGATGATATTCCTGCATGATTGCAAAATAACGAAAACATCTCTGAGAATGGCATGGCATGAGTTGGTATTTCCCTCTCCAATGACTTTGCATTTCCTGGCCTGCATCATTCCCTTTCCCTCACGGCCATTTCTGCTGAGTGTTGGAATGGGAGATTCCATGTTTCCTGGGGGCAAGGATGTGTCAGTGTGGGCAGAAGACATGAACTAAGTGCAGAAGGGATCCCAAGGAGGCAGGTGATGCCAGCCTGAGGCATTCTTTTGGATATTTTATGTTCCTGCTGACAGGAAGGGCCTCATCTGCTCCCAGGCCTCCAGTCATTGGCTCATCAGGCAACAGATCTCCTATCTGCCCAGCCCTTGAGGTAGAACCTCTTTGTCTTCCTCTTTGGCCTTCACGGTCCATGAGACTCATGTAGCACTGGTGCCTGAGCTTCTGTCCTGCTTGGAGTGCCCTGAACCTGCTCTGGACGGGAGCTCCCCTGCATCCCTCCAGTCACATCCCTTCCGATGGGCTCTGCCCCACGTGCTCCCCCACAATGGTGTGTGTGGGAGTGTGGCTGTGCCCCAGTGTGTGCGAGTGTCTGCACATCCCTGTGCTTGTGCACTCGTGGGAACACCCCCTGAGAGCTTGTGGCCCACACAGGGGTGGCTGTGCTCAGGGCAGGGCACTTGTGTGCAAGCCCCGTGCCCGTGTGCCTGTGCCCCTGTGCTGGGCTCTGTGCGTCTGCGTTCATGTCTGGGCACAGCTGGGCAGGCTGGCAATGTGTCAGTGCCCCTGTGTGTGTGTGTGTTCACAGCTGGGCCTGAGCTGACCTCTCAGCCCACCCATTGCAAGCCCCGTAGGGACTTCCCTGCCCAGCAGTGCCAGCCACTCACACACACCCAGCCCCCCCCCCGTTCCTGGTCTGCAGCCACCTGGAGAGGGCCACAGCACTCCCATCTCACCAGGACAATCCCAAGCCCAGGCCATCCCTTGGATGCCACCTGCAGGCAGCCTTGGGGCACTCAGCTGTTTCCCAGGTTCCTTGCCCCTGCCTGATGGAGAAGCTTGGAGGTTACGGTGTTCTGGTAGCTCTGTGGGGATGAGGCAGTGCTGTGGCCACACTGGACTTTGTCCAGAGCCATGAGCTAAGAGAAAATGATGCTGTCAAAGACTGGGTCATGTGGAGAAAAACCTTTGACTGTCTGGGAGGTGGAGGCTGGATAATGGGGGAGTTGCTCCTCTCCCACACTCAGAAAGAGGAAACAGTGGCAGCCCCCTTCACAGCGGGAGGATGCCTTTAGTTCTGTCCTCATGTTGAGTTGATCCTTTGAAACTCCTCAACCCTGCCTGTCTGCTTGGAAGTTGAGCAGAAGGCTAATGTGAGGCACGTGTTGGAAGAGAGAAGGTTGTGGATTAGCCCAAGACTCTTTCCCATTCCCCCCTGTGTGACCTTTTGCCATCATCTTCCCCTGATGGTCACTATTTTGGGTAAGCCAGGGATTTGTTTGTGAGCTCCAATAGAAAAGGCTCAAAGTACAATCCACCACGGAGTGTCCACCCTTGGCTTCCTCCACCTTTTGCCCTGAGCTGACTGGAAGAGTTTACAGACAAGGAAGGAGAAAGCAGAGGGCCAGGTTTGGATGCAAAACAACTTTATTGAGTCTAAGGAAGAAGAGGAGGTAGCTGAAAGAGGACACCAGGAGCAGCCACTGGGGTGCAGTGGGGGTGTCCATTTGCCTGGCCTGTAGAGGGATGGAGGGAGGCAAACAGGTGCCACTAGGCTGGCATTGGGTGGTGCTGACAGGAAAGGAGGAGAAGGGAAGAGATTGGAGGAAAGCAAGAGTGACCCAAGGGCACAAATCTGTTGTTCCTAAGATCCATCTTCAGCGCAGCTGAACGTTCTGAGGTTGTGGTGGTTCTCGCCTGAGGGTGTTGCCAGCAGATTTAGCAGGGGGGACAACATCTGTTGCCATAGCAGTTGGTGATGCAGGAGATGTCAAAGCCCCCAGAGCTGATGGGCACTCCGCCACAGCTGAGGATGTTGCCAACAGCAGCAGAGGTGGAGGATCCCACGCAGTGTTCTGTGGGGCAGAGCTGAGGATGGGGCCGGGCAGGGTCACCAGCACAGCAGGCGGCTCAATGACCACGTGGGAGCTCTGGCACTGCCTGACACAGCACTCAGTGCAGCTGCTGGCCAGCGGGCAGGGGCCGCAGGGCTGGCAGCAAGGGTCGCAGGGCTTGCAGCAGGACATGGCTCGGGGTCACAGGTGCACCTGGCACAGCGGGCAGGGAGAAGGAGAAAGTCAGGACACATGAGAAGCAGCACTGCGCCCAAACACGCTTCAGCCCAGGCTCCTCCTGGCCCACATTGCACTGCCCAGCTCAAAGCCCAGGAGCAACCTCAGCCAAGTACCAGCCTCTCTCTGTTCTGCACAAGACCTTCTGTCCCCTGCCCTCTCCCAGCAGAAGCAGCTCCCAGCCGTGTGCGCTACAACAGCCCCTCTCAGCTGAGACCTACAGCCACGAAAGAGCTGGTCTTGAAGCAGCAGCAGCAGGAGGAGGAGGAGAAGAGGCTTCCCACTCACCTGATTCCTGAGGAGAAGGAGGTGAGAGAAGCGGATGAGAGAGCAGAGACTTGGGCTGCCTTTTATAGCAGTGCTGCCCTGCCTCAGGCCCAGAGGCACCTTGGTGGAAGTGATAATTTTGTGACCAGCTCATGTCAAATGTGCACCATCCCAGCTAATGGTAGGGGCTGGTTTCCTGGTTTCCTGCACTGCAGCCTCTATTTCCTGGCTTCTACTGTGTGCATTCCTATCTGAAGACTTTTGTTATGGCAGGGATGAGAGGACCAAGAATTTCTGGAATATATACTCATCAGCACAGACAGAGTGCTCCGATCATGGTGTGGTGGCATTCCATTCAGGCACGTGAGGCATCTTGATTCTTCTCTACTGGGTCAGTCTCGGGTCAATAATCCATACTCATTTCTCCACCTCATTCCTGCTCTTCTCTTGTATTTGTGTTTTGTTTCTCTCCAGGAGCCACAGCAAGGATGCTTCTCCCAGAAAAGTTCTGCCCTACCTCACTAGGGCCCCTTCTCCAGACACATACTGGTCTTTCTCACCACATCTTCTTTCCAAGAATCCTTGGTTGTTATTACCAGCTGTGCTGGGTTGACCTTGGCTGCATGGCCAGAGCCCTCCAGGCATGCAATCACTCCCCTTTCTGAAGTGGACAGGAAAGAAACAAGAAGGTGCAAAAAGAATTGAGGTTTGAGATAAGGCCATTGGCTAAAGTGAAACTTTCATCATACTTTGCCACTGAAATTTTGCCTCACTCTGTGATGGATACTCTCTCTTGTGTAATAGTTGCAAGGTTTGGAAGCTGGAGCAGAAGGCTGCCGGAATGGGCTCGATGAGAAGAGTCCAGTGTCTCCCACCACGTCTGACAGAGTCAGCTCCAGCTGTTTCTGATGGGGACTAAGCCCTGCCCAGCACTGAGCGCATCTGTCACACTGCTGATGCCTGTGTTAAAGCAGATTTCATTAGGAATGGCTTGGCTTGGGAGGAAAGGGTTGAAAGCCAAAGAATTCGGAGGATGAATGTAGGTTGGCTCAAGTGACCTTGCAGCTAGGAATGCCAAGGTCTGGAGAGTATCAGTGTGGGAAACCCTATACAGGATGCCTACTGCAGTTTTATCCTGTGTTTGGAGAAGCAGAATCTCTGCGTAGAGACACAGCTGGTGTTTGGAGAGACTAGGAGGTCGTCTCTCAGACATGCTTGAACTCCCTGTTTTGGGAGAGAGAAGATCAAAGCTCAGAGATCACAAAAAGCACAGAGACATCACAGCACTGCTGTAAAGAGGAGCTCTGCCAGCAAGCATTTAGCCTAAGGGGGACAATGTTCCCACGTGTGCATCTCCACACAACTGTTTCCTTGGCTTGCCCTGTGGAGACAGGCAAGGAAATAAGCGGGCAGGCAGGCGGAATGGGCTCTGTGAGAAGAGTAGAGTGGCTGGTGCCACGTCGGACCGAGTCAGCTCCAACTGTGTCCAAAGAGGACTCAGCCCTGCCCAGCACTGAGCACTTTTGTCACACTGCTGATGCCTCTGTGAAAGCAGATTTCATGAGGAATGAATTGCGCTGGAAGGCAACTTCACAGCCATTTCTTTCTACTCCTCCTGCCCTCAACAGATGGGCACTGATGCTCCCCACTAAACCAGCTTGCTCAAAACTCTGTCCAACCTGGTCTAGCACACTTGTTGTGTTGAGGCATCCAAAACCATTCTGGCCAAGTTCTTACAATGCCTCACCACCTCCACAGAGAGGGTCAGCTCAGTGACCACCAAAGGGAAAGGGAACAAGAAAAATTGCACTGAAGAAAATTGCACAAATGAAGTGGCAGGGATTGCAACGCTGTGCTTCCTCCACCCCTTTTCCAATGAGCAAACTGGAAGAGTTGTCACAGAAAGAAGGAGAAATCACAGGCCAACGACTGAATGCAAAAGCAACTTTATTGAGTCAAAAGAAGAAAAGGAGGAGGCTCACAGGGAGCAGGAGAGGGAAGCCACTAAGATGCAGCTGGGATGTCTGTCTCTTGGCCTGCAGAGGGAAGGGGGCCTACAGGTCCCATGACGCTGGCATTGAGTGGTGCTGACAGATAAGGAAGGGTATAAAAAAAATGAGAGCAGCAGAAGAAAGAAACACCAGTCCAAAGCTCTAAATCCAATGTCTTCAAGTTCTGATATCACTTCAGCAATACGATCTCAGGCTTGGAGGTCCTTGCCCAAGGATGTTGGCATCAGCATCTTTAGCAGGGACGACAGCATCTGCTGCCATCACAGCAGCTGGTGATGCAGGAGATGTCAAAGCCCCCCGAGCTGATGGGCACTCCGTCACAGCTGAGGATGCTGCCAACAGCAGCAGAGGTGGAGGATCCCACGGCAGTGTTCTGTGGGGCAGAGCTGAGGATGGGGCCGGGCAGGGTCACCAGCACAGCAGGCGGCTGAATGACCACGTGGGAGCTCTGGCACTGCCTGACACAGCACTCAGTGCAGCTGCTGGCCAGCGGGCAGGGGCCGCAGGGCTGGCAGCAAGGGTTGCAGGGCTGGCACTGCTGGCACTTCTCAGAGCAGGACATGGCTGGAGCCTGGCGCTGCACCTGGCACAGAGGGCAGGGAGGAAGCAGAGCACACGCACACCTGAGACACAGCCCGCAAGGCACCCCCAGCAAGACAAGGCCCCTGCTGCCTGCAGAGCTCTGGGCTGTGCAGCCCCACACTGGGGAGCCTTTGCCTGAGCCCAGCACAGTCCTTCTGAGCTCAGCCTGGCTCAGCCATGCTCCTGCCTAACCTGCATGGAAATCAGCACCTTAGCCCAGCCTCAGCCTCTGGCCAGGACACTCGGCCTCCCCTCTGCCCACCCCAGCACCATTGCAGAACACTCCCAGAAGAACAAGGAGCAGGAACAAGGGCTGGGAAGCTCCATGCTGTCCGAGAGAGTGTGGAGGAGAGAGGGGCTTGCAACTCACCTGGTTCCCAAGGAGAAGGAGGTGACAGAAGTGGTTGAGAGAGCCACCAGTTAGGCTGCCTTTTATCCTGGCCCCACAGTGCCTCAGGGCCCACAGACCATGCTGCAGAAGTGACGATAATCCTGCATGATCCCAAAGGAATGAAAACATCTCTGAGAATGGCATGGCATGAGTTGGTTTTTCCCTCTACAATGACTTTGCATTTCCTGGCCTGCATCATTCCCTTTCCCTCACGGCCATTTCTGCTGAGTGTTGGAATGGGAGATTCCATGTTTCCTGGGGGCAAGGATGTGTCAGTGTGGGCAGAAGACATGAACTAAGTGCAGAAGGGATCCCAAGGAGGCAGGTGATGCCAGCCTGAGGCATTCTGTTGGATATTTTATGTTCCTGCTGACAGGAAGGGCCTCATCTGCTCCCAGGCCTCCAGTCATTGGCTCATCAGGCAACAGCTCTCCTATCTGCCCAACCCTTGAGGAAGAACCCCTTTGTCTTCCTCTTTGGCCTTCACGGTCCATGAGACTCGTGTAGCACTGGTGCCTGAGCTTCTGTCCTGCTTGGAGTGCCCTGAACCTGCTCTGGACGGGAGCTCCCCTGCATCCCTCCAATCACATCCCTTCCGATGAGCTCTGCCCTATGTGCTCCCCCACAATGGTGTGTGTGGGAGTGTGGCTGTGCCCCAGTGTGTGCGAGTGTCTGCACATCCCTGTGCTTGTGCACTCGTGGGAACACCCCCTGAGAGCCTGTGGCCCACACAGGGGTGGCTGTGCTCAGGGCAGGGCACTTGTGTGCAAGCCCCGTGCCCGTGTGCCTGTGCCCCTGTGCTGGGCTCTGTGCGTCTGCGTTCATGTCTGGGCACAGCTGGGCAGGCTGGCAGTGTGTCAGTGCCCCTGTGTGTGTGTGTTCACAGCTGGGCCTGAGCTGACCTCTCAGCCCACCCATCGCAAGCCCCGTAGGGACTTCCCTGCCCAGCAGTGCCAGCCACTCACACACACCCAGCCCCCCCCCGTTCCTGGTCTGCAGCCACCTGGAGAGGGCCACAGCACTCCCATCTCACCAGGACAATCCCAAGCCCAGGCCATCCCTTGGATGCCACCTGCAGGCAGCCTTGGGGCACTCAGCTGTTTCCCAGGTTCCTTGCCCCTGCCTGATGGAGAAGCTTGGAGGTTACGGTGTTCTGGTAGCTCTGTGGGGATGAGGCAGTGCTGTGGCCACACTGGACTTTGTCCAGAGCCATGAGCTAAAAGAAAATGATGCTGTCAAGAGACTGGGTCATGTGGAGAAAAACCTTTGACTGTCTGGGAGGTGGAGGCTGGATAATGGGGGAGTTGCTCCTCTCCCACACTCAGAAAGAGGAAACAGTGGCAGCCCCCTTCACAGCGGGAGGATGCCTTTAGTTCTGTCCTCATGTTGAGTTGATCCTTTGAAACTCCTCAACCCTGCCTGTCTGCTTGGAAGTTGAGCAGAAGGCTAATGTGAGGCACGTGTTGGAAGAGAGAAGGTTGTGGATTAGCCCAAGACTCTTTCCCATTCCCCCCTGTGTGACCTTTTGCCATCATCTTCCCCTGATGGTCACTATTTTGGGTAAGCCAGGGATTTGTTTGTGAGCTCCAATAGAAAAGGCTCAAAGTAAAATCCACCACGGAGTGTCCACCCTTGGCTTCCTCCACCTTTTGCCCTGAGCTGACTGGAAGAGTTTACAGACAAGGAAGGAGAAAGCAGAGGGCCAGGTTTGGATGCAAAACAACTTTATTGAGTCTAAGGAAGAAGAGGAGGTAGCTGAAAGAGGACACCAGGAGCAGCCACTGGGGTGCAGTGGGGGTGTCCATTTGCCTGGCCTGTAGAGGGACGGAGGGAGGCAAACAGGTGCCACTAGGCTGGCATTGGGTGGTGCTGACAGGAAAGGAGGAGAAGGGAAGAGATTGGAGGAAAGCAAGAGTGACCCAAGGGCACAAATCTGTTGTTCCTAAGATCCATCTTCAGCGCAGCTGAACGTTCTGAGGTTGTGGTGGTTCTCGCCTGAGGGTGTTGCCAGCAGATTTAGCAGGGGGGACAACATCTGTTGCCATAGCAGTTGGTGATGCAGGAGATGTCAAAGCCCCCAGAGCTGATGGGCACTCCGCCACAGCTGAGGATGTTGCCAACAGCAGCAGAGGTGGAGGATCCCACGGCAGTGTTCTGTGGGGCAGAGCTGAGGATGGGGCCGGGCAGGGTCACCAGCACAGCAGGCGGCTCAATGACCACGTGGGAGCTCTGGCACTGCCTGACACAGCACTCAGTGCAGCTGCTGGCCAGCGGGCAGGGGCCGCAGGGCTGGCAGCAAGGGTCGCAGGGCTTGCAGCAGGACATGGCTCGGGGTCACAGGTGCACCTGGCACAGCGGGCAGGGAGAAGGAGAAAGTCAGGACACATGAGAAGCAGCACTGCGCCCAAACACGCTTCAGCCCAGGCTCCTCCTGGCCCACATTGCACTGCCCAGCTCAAAGCCCAGGAGCAACCTCAGCCAAGTACCAGCCTCTCTCTGTTCTGCACAAGACCTTCTGTCCCCTGCCCTCTCCCAGCAGAAGCAGCTCCCAGCCGTGTGCGCTACAACAGCCCCTCTCAGCTGAGACCTACAGCCACGAAAGAGCTGGTCTTGAAGCAGCAGCAGCAGGAGGAGGAGGAGAAGAGGCTTCCCACTCACCTGATTCCTGAGGAGAAGGAGGTGAGAGAAGCGGATGAGAGAGCAGAGACTTGGGCTGCCTTTTATAGCAGTGCTGCCCTGCCTCAGGCCCAGAGGCACCTTGGTGGAAGTGATAATTTTGTGACCAGCTCATGTCAAATGTGCACCATCCCAGCTAATGGTAGGGGCTGGTTTCCTGGTTTCCTGCACTGCAGCCTCTATTTCCTGGCTTCTACTGTGTGCATTCCTATCTGAAGACTTTTGTTATGGCAGGGATGAGAGGACCAAGAATTTCTGGAATATATACTCATCAGCACAGACAGAGTGCTCCGATCATGGTGTGGTGGCATTCCATTCAGGCACGTGAGGCATCTTGATTCTTCTCTACTGGGTCAGTCTCGGGTCAATAATCCATACTCATTTCTCCACCTCATTCCTGCTCTTCTCTTGTATTTGTGTTTTGTTTCTCTCCAGGAGCCACAGCAAGGATGCTTCTCCCAGAAAAGTTCTGCCCTACCTCACTAGGGCCCCTTCTCCAGACACATACTGGTCTTTCTCACCACATCTTCTTTCCAAGAATCCTTGGTTGTTATTACCAGCTGTGCTGGGTTGACCTTGGCTGCATGGCCAGAGCCCTCCAGGCATGCAATCACTCCCCTTTCTGAAGTGGACAGGAAAGAAACAAGAAGGTGCAAAAAGAATTGAGGTTTGAGATAAGGCCATTGGCTAAAGTGAAACTTTCATCATACTTTGCCACTGAAATTTTGCCTCACTCTGTGATGGATACTCTCTCTTGTGTAATAGTTGCAAGGTTTGGAAGCTGGAGCAGAAGGCTGCCGGAATGGGCTCGATGAGAAGAGTCCAGTGTCTCCCACCACGTCTGACAGAGTCAGCTCCAGCTGTTTCTGATAGGGACTAAGCCCTGCCCAGCACTGAGCGCATCTGTCACACTGCTGATGCCTGTGTTAAAGCAGATTTCATTAGGAATGGCTTGGCTTGGGAGGAAAGGGTTGAAAGCCAAAGAATTCGGAGGATGAATGTAGGTTGGCTCAAGTGACCTTGCAGCTAGGAATGCCAAGGTCTGGAGAGTATCAGTGTGGGAAACCCTATACAGGATGCCTACTGCAGTTTTATCCTGTGTTTGGAGAAGCAGAATCTCTGCGTAGAGACACAGCTGGTGTTTGGAGAGACTAGGAGGTCGTCTCTCAGACATGCTTGAACTCCCTGTTTTGGGAGAGAGAAGATCAAAGCTCAGAGATCACAAAAAGCACAGAGACATCACAGCACTGCTGTAAAGAGGAGCTCTGCCAGCAAGCATTTAGCCTAAGGGGGACAATGTTCCCACGTGTGCATCTCCACACAACTGTTTCCTTGGCTTGCCCTGTGGAGACAGGCAAGGAAATAAGCGGGCAGGCAGGCAGAATCGGCTCTGTGAGAAGAGTAGAGTGGCTGGTGCCACGTCGGACCAAGTCAGCTCCAACTGTGTCCAAAGAGGACTCAGCCCTGCCCAGCACTGAGCACTTTTGTCACACTGCTGATGCCTCTGTGAAAGCAGATTTCATGAGGAATGAATTGCGCTGGAAGGCAACTTCACAGCCATTTCTTTCTACTCCTCCTGCCCTCAACAGATGGGCACTGATGCTCCCCACTAAACCAGCTTGCTCAAAACTCTGTCCAACCTGGTCTAGCACACTTGTTGTGTTGAGGCATCCAAAACCATTCTGGCCAAGTTCTTACAATGCCTCACCACCTCCACAGAGAGGGTCAGCTCAGTGACCACCAAAGGGAAAGGGAACAAGAAAAATTGCACTGAAGAAAATTGCACAAATGAAGTGGCAGGGATTGCAACGCTGTGCTTCCTCCACCCCTTTTCCAATGAGCAAACTGGAAGAGTTGTCACAGAAAGAAGGAGAAATCACAGGCCAACGACTGAATGCAAAAGCAACTTTATTGAGTCAAAAGAAGAAATGGAGGAGGCTCACAGGGAGCAGGAGAGGGAAGCCACTAAGATGCAGCTGGGATGTCTGTCTCTTGGCCTACAGAGGGAAGGGGGCCTACAGGTCCCATGACGCTGGCATTGAGTGGTGCTGACAGATAAGGAAGGGTATAAAAAAATGAGAGCAGCAGAAGAAAGAAACACCAGTCCAAAGCTCTAAATCCAATGTCTTCAAGTTCTGATATCACTTCAGCAATACGATCTCAGGCTTGGAGGTCCTTGCCCAAGGATGTTGGCATCAGCATCTTTAGCAGGGACGACAGCATCTGCTGCCATCACAGCAGCTGGTGATGCAGGAGATGTCAAAGCCCCCCGAGCTGATGGGCACTCCGTCACAGCTGAGGATGCTGCCAACAGCAGCAGAGGTGGAGGATCCCACGGCAGTGTTCTGTGGGGCAGAGCTGAGGATGGGGCCGGGCAGGGTCACGAGCACAGCAGGCGGCTGAATGACCACGTGGGAGCTCTGGCACTGCCTGACACAGCACTCAGTGCAGCTGCTGGCCAGCGGGCAGGGGCCGCAGGGCTGGCAGCAAGGGTTGCAGGGCTGGCACTGCTGGCACTTCTCAGAGCAGGACATGGCTGGAGCCTGGCGCTGCACCTGGCACAGAGGGCAGGGAGGAAGCAGAGCACACGCACACCTGAGACACAGCCCGCAAGGCACCCCCAGCAAGACAAGGCCCTGCTGCCTGCAGAGCTCTGGGCTGTGCAGCCCCACACTGGGGAGCCTTTGCCTGAGCCCAGCACAGTCCTTCTGAGCTCAGCCTGGCTCAGCCATGCTCCTGCCTAACCTGCATGGAAATCAGCACCTCAGCCCAGCCTCAGCCTCTGGCCAAAACACTCGGCCTCCCCTCTGCCCACCCCAGCACCATTGCAGAACACTCCCAGAAGAACAAGGAGCAGGAACAAGGGCTGGGAAGCAGGGAAGCTCCATGCTGTCCGAGAGAGTGTGGAGGAGAAAGGGGCTTGCAACTCACCTGGTTCCCAAGGAGAAGGAGGTGACAGAAGTGGTTGAGAGAGCCACCAGTTAGGCTGCCTTTTATCCTGGCCCCACAGTGCCTCAGGGCCCACAGTCCATGCTGCAGAAGTGATGATATTCCTGCATGATTGCAAAATAACGAAAACATCTCTGAGAATGGCATGGCATGAGTTGGTTTTTCCCTCTACAATGACTTTGCATTTCCTGGCCTGCATCATTCCCTTTCCCTCACGGCCATTTCTGCTGAGTGTTGGTATGCAAGATTCCATGTTTCCTGGGGGCAAGGATGTGTCTGACTTGGCATTAGATATCAACTAAGTAAAGAAAGTGTCACTAGAGTGGAGGTGATTGTGGCCTGACACATTCTTTTGTATATTTTATGTTTCTTCTAACTGGGCTTGCTCTACCTTTCCCAGCTTTCCAGCCCATGGGCTCCCTTGACTATGTGCTTTGTTGTCCTCTTAATACCTTTTTGGGGTCCTTCTCTTGTTTCACATTCTTTTAGTCTCCTGTTGCCCTGTTGCCCGAACCTCAGTGTGTGTGTGTATCTGCCCATCCTATTCTTGTGCACTTCAGTGAACACTCTCCTCCCTGCTGCTGTCCTACATGGGAATTGTTTTGCACAGATCAAAGCACTTTTCTGTAACCACACACTGAGGAATTGCATTTGTGCATTGCTGCACTGTGAGTGATGTCAAGAGGCAACAATATTCTGGATCGTAGCAATGAAAGTAGAAGTGTTGGACAGTGCTTCCTACTCCATGCTTTGACTGCAGTCCAGAGCTTCAGGGGCCACCAAGTTGATGCTGGAACTGGACTTGGGACACTTCCCTTGAGGCTCTGGGAGTCCTGGTATTAATGGCTACACTTTAGTGATTGGCAGCCCGATTTCAGAGCTCTCTCTTATGTCTGCATGAGCAGAAGGTTTGGGGATTAGAGCAGGAGGAAGCTGAATGCCAGGACCTTGATTCTTTGAGTCTCTGATGAAGGGAAGATGGGGTGAGCACATTCAACCTAGGGAGCCTGGAGACAACGTGTTCATTGCTAGTAGTACTCAGTAGAATGGGGTTTGGCCTCTATAGAACAGTGGTCGGAGCTTTCCAAGACCACACCTCATTGTTCAGAGCATCTGTCCTCATGGAGGAACTGAAGGGTCATGCCTGGTCACCGCTCCATGTGGAGAGTCATTTGGTCTCTGCAGGGGATGGGGAAGGAAGGCCGTTCGTAGAACTTTTCTCTGCCTTTCCAGAAAGGGATCAGAGTGTTTTGCCTAAAGAAGCATCTTGGGTGCTGTTTGTAAAGGTGAGCCAGCCTTATCTCAGGAATGTGTCAATCCCCAAAGGGACAGATTTCCACCCATTCCCATGTCAGATGGCAGAGAGCTGAGCCAGCCGTCTGGCTCAGTAGGTGTCCCACCATAGCTTTTGCTCTTTGGCAGCTCTCACCCCACCTTCTCTCCTTTTCCAAACCACCTCTGAGGAAATGTCTCCATTATGAAGGGAATTGGATTTGTTTGGCCTACCAATTGTGTCTAGCACTATCTGTAAGGCTTAGCGCAGACTTTATCAATCTCTGCCACTACCTGGAAGGAAGGAGTGTGGAGACTGATGTTAACTTCTTCTCCCAAGGAAACAAAGTTCTTGACTGTCCCTGTGCTACCCAGAACATCTATCCTACATCTCAGAGCAAGGCAATATCTGTACCCTGGTGCCTTCAGTTCCATCCCCTCATTTGTTGTAAAGTCTTGGCCGCTGCCTCACTCAGCACCACTCTGAGTGGTAGCATTGGCCTGGACAGGAAGAGACACGGTCCCATCCCAGTGGACGGACAAGTGTAGGAGATAAGGGCTGATGTGAATGTCCCAAACACGGAGAGCTGGATGCCCCTGGAGCCAGCCAAGGCTTGTGGGTATGTTGGGTGTGGCTGAGACACAGTTCATGTTCCCCACAGCAGCCCTGGCAGAGTTACAAGGTGCCAGTAACACTCCAGTCCTTTGGCTCCTGCTGAGCAGCGCTCACACAGCACCAGCACTGTCTCTCCAACATTCCCTTCCCCATCAGGAGCTGGGGGGTGATAAGATCCTGGGAGTGGATTGGACAGTTGACACCAATTGAGTAAAAGGGATGTTCCATGCCATATGAGGTGAGATCAGACAAAACAGCTAAGGAAAGAAGAAACAAGGTTGGATATCTGTTATTTGCAATGGTGTTGCCTTCAAGTAACTTATCTGCATGTGCTCAAGCCGTGCTTCCTGGAAAGTGGCCTGGTAGAACTTTCTGATTTGAAGTAAAGCATAAGAAGCAGGGTTTTTTTCCAGTTAAAGACTGCATGCATGATCTTTTATTAAGCGAATGCTTTAGCGAACATTCAAAACTCAATATTCTAGTTGTTTTCCTTCTTATTTTCCTGTCCCTGTTCACCCTAGAAGGGAGTGTCAGAGTAGCTTGGAGGGCACTGGCCATCCAGTGTGTCAAGGTCAAAGCCAGCACAGCTGGAAATAGTAACCAAGGATTCTTGGAAAGAAGATGTGGTGAGAAAGACCAGCATGTGTCTGGAGAAGGGGCCCTAGCGAGGTAGGGCAGAACTTTTCTGGGAGAAGCATCCTTGCTGTAGCTCCTGGAGAGAAACAAAACACAAATACAAGAGAAGAGCAGGAATGAGGTGGAGAAATCAGTATGGACTGTTGACTGAAGGCTGACCAGTAGGGGGAATCAAGATGCATCCCGTGCCTGAATGGAACACCACCAGACCATGATCAGAGCACTCTGTCTGTGCTGATGAGTATATATTCTAGAAATTCTTGGTCCTCTCATCCCTGCCATAACAAAAGTCTTCAGATAGGAATGCACACAGTAGAAGCCAGGAAATAGAGGCTGCAGTGCAGGAAACCAGGAAACCAGCCCCTACCATTAGCTGGGATGGTGCACATTTGACATGAGCTGGTCACAAAATTATCACTTCCACTAGTTTGCTTCTGGGCCTGAGGCAGTGCAGGACAGCTATAAAAAGCAGCCCAAGTCTCTGCTCTCTCATCCACTTCTCTCACCTCCTTCTCCTCAGGAATCAGGTGAGTAAGAAGCCTCTTCTCCTCCTGTTGCTGCTGCTTCTTCAAGACCAGCTCTTTCGTGGCTGTAGGTCTCAGCTGAGAGGGGCTGTTGTAGCGCACACAGCTGGGAGCTGCTTCTGCTGGGAGAGGGCAGGGGACAGAAGGTCTTGTGCAGAACAGAGAGAGGCTGGTACTTGGCTGAGGTTGCTCCTGGGCTTTGAGCTGGGCAGTGCAATGTGGGCCAGGAGGAGCCTGGGCTGCAGGGTGTTTGGGTGCAGTGCTGCTTCTCATGTGTCCTGACTTTCTCCTTCTCCCTGCCCTCTGTGCCAGGTGCACCTGTGACCCCGAGCCATGTCCTGCTGCAAGCCCTGCGACCCTTGCTGCCAGCCCTGCGGCCCCTGCCCGCTGGCCAACAGCTGCACTGAGTGCTGTGTCAGGCAGTGCCAGAGCTCCCACGTGGTCATTGAGCCGCCTGCTGTGCTGGTGACCCTGCCCGGCCCCATCCTCAGCTCTGCCCCACAGAACACTGCTGTGGGATCCTCCACCTCTGCTGCTGTTGGCAACATCCTCAGCTGTGGCGGAGTGCCCATCAGCTCTGGGGGCTTTGACATCTCCTGCATCACCAACTGCTATGGCAACAGATGTTGTCCCCCCTGCTAAATCTGCTGGCAACACCCTCAGGCGAGAACCACCACAACCTCAGAACATTCAGCTGCACTGAAGATGGATCTTAGGAACAACAGATTTGTGCCCTTGGGTCACTCTTGCTTTCCTCCAGTCTCTTCCCTTCTCCTCCTTTCCTGTCAGCACAACCCAATGCCAGCCTAGTGGCACCTGTTTGCCTCCCGCCGTCCCTCTACAGGCCAGGCAAATGGACACCCCCACTGCACCCCAGTGGCTGCTCCTGGTGTCCTCTTTCAGCTACCTCCTCTTCTTCCTTAGACTCAATAAAGTTGTTTTGCATCTGTCTTAGTTTTGAAAGAAGACAGGTATCTGCTACAGAGAGGCAGGGCCTCTCTTGGAATGGATAATTCAAATCCCCTTCCCTCAAATTATTATAATTTAGAAAATTAAAACGGCTCTCAGGCAGAGATATGGGAATAGGAATAACAGTTCTTTACTAATAGGTATAACAAGGCAAACAAACAACAACTACAACAATTAATAGCGAAAACAGAACCAGGGACCTTGACGGAGCTTGGTCCCACAAAACCCGGGGCAGTCTGGTCTCTGGGGGACTTCAAAGAAAAGTACCAAGCTGGAACGGTGGGGAATCCCGGGCTGGTGGATCGGATGAAGTTCGGAGCTCAGTCGGTGGTCACTGGAGGGCAGAGACGTCTGGCAAAGAAGGCCAGCGCGGGCCCGCGGTGCAGCAGCTCCAAAACAACGCCGAGGCAGTGGGACAGGATGCCCAGCCGAGGCAGCTCCAGCAGGGCAGCAAAAAAAGAGGAATCCGGATCTGGGCACACGCGCAGACGACGGCAGCTCTCTCTCCAGGATCAGATCCCGGCGGTGCCAGTGAGAAACCCACACAGCCACGGCAGCCGCGTCCGCCCCCGACACAGACCAGACCCAAAGTGAAGCTGTCCCCCCCCCCCAGCCCCCGTCTTTCTCTCCCCCCCCCCCCCTCGGGGAAAACTCCCGGAGACAAGGGTGTAGTCAAGTGCTAGCTTCTAGGCTTTGTTTTCACCTGAGCACTCATAAGTACCCGGCAATCAGTTGCCTTGCAACCCTTGGGAAAAAATTCTATAGGTGAAAAGGATAAACAAGTCTAACCCCCAACATTAATCCACCCCGAATTTTTTCCCATACTAACATATTACATTTGAATTTAAACTGCTAAACTATATACATACATGCACTACCTTAATTATATACATATATACATGCAGATGTGGGTACGAATACAGTGGCATGGGTAGTTCACCCTAAAACAAGGTCTCCTTGAGGTATGCATCGGGTCTGTCCATCTTTTTGCATTACCCACCAAGTGCAACCTGGTCCCTGAGCGAAGACAACCCCACGGATGGGATTGTCTTTGCTGGAGGCAGGATTAACCCAAACAGTTTTTCCCAGCATACCTCTCATGTGTACCACTGGAACCTTATCCCCATCCATTGTTCTCAGGGGCTCAGACTGGGCTGGGCTTGCTCGGTTGCTGGAACCTCTGGTGTTCACTAACCATGTGGCCTTTGCTAAATTAATCTCCCAGTTCTTGAAGGACCCCCCACCCAGTGCCTTCAAGGTGGTTTTAAGCAGGCCATTGCATCGTTCAACTTTCCCGGCAGCTGGTGCATGATAAGGGATGTGATATATCCATTCAATGCCATGTTCTCTAGCCCAGGTGTTTACAAGGCTGTTCTTGAAATGGGTCCCATTGTCCGACTCAATTCTCTCAGGGGTGCCATGTCTCCAAAGGACTTGTTTTTCAAGGCCCAGGATGGTATTCCGGGCAGTAGCATGGGGCACAGGGTAGGTCTCCAGCCATCCAGTGGTGGCTTCTACCATGGTCAGCACGTAGCGCTTGCCTTGGCGGGTCTGGGGAAGGGTGATGTAGTCAATCTGCCAGGCTTCCCCATACTTATATTTAGACCACCGTCCCCCATACCATAGGGGCTTTACCCGCTTGGCCTGTTTGATGGCAGCACATGTCTCACAGTCATGGATAACCTGGGAGATACTGTCCATGGTTAGATCCACCCCTCGGTCTCGTGCCCACTTATAGGTGGCATCTCTGCCTTGATGTCCTGAAGCATCATGGGCCCATCGAGCTAGGAACAGCTCTCCCTTGTGCTGCCAGTCTAAGTCTATCTTTGATACTTCTATCTTGGCAGCCTGATCTACTTGCTCGTTGTTTCGGTGCTCCTCATTAGCTCTGCTCTTGGGGACATGGGCATCTACATGGCGGACTTTCACAGGTAGCTTCTCTACCCGAGTGGCAATGTCCTTCCACTCATCAGCAGCCCAGATTGGTTTTCCCCGACGCTGCCAGTTGGCCTTTTTCCACCTTTCCAGCCAACCCCACAGAGCATTGGCCACCATCCACGAATCAGTGTAGAGGTAGAGCTTTGGCCACTTCTCTCTTTCAGCAATGTCCAGGGCTAACTGAATGGCTTTGAGTTCAGCAAGTTGACTCGATCCACCTTCTCCTTCAGTGGCTTGTGCAACCTGTCGTGTGGGGCTCCATACAGCTGCCTTCCATTTCCGGTTCATGCCTACAATGCGACAGGAACCATCAGTGAAAAGAGCGTACTGTGTCTCTTCCACTGGCAGTTGGTTGTACGGTGGTGCTTCTTCAGCCCGTGTCACTTGTTCCTGCTCCTCTTCATCCATGAGACCAAAGCTTTCACCTTCCGGCCAGTTGGTAATAACTTCCAAAATCCCAGGGCGGTTTGGGTTTCCAATACGGGCGCGCTGTGTGATGAGGGCAATCCATTTGCTCCATGTGGCGTCGGTGGCATGGTGGGTAGAGGGAACCTTTCCTTTAAACATCCACCCCAGCACAGGCAGTCGGGGTGCCAGGAGGAGTTGCGCCTCTGTACCAATCACCTCCGAGGCGGCTTGAACTCCTTCATAGGCAGCCAAGATTTCCTTCTCTGTGGGAGTGTAGTTGGCTTCAGACCCTCTGTAGCTTCGGCTCCAGAATCCCAGTGGTCGGCCTCGAGTCTCACCCGGCACCTTCTGCCATAGGCTCCAGGACAGGCCATTGTTCCCGGCTGCTGAGTAGAGCACATTCTTCACATCTGGTCCTGTCCTCACTGGGCCAAGGGCTACCGCATGAGCGATCTCCTGCTTGATCTGGGCAAAGGCTTGCTGCTGTTCAGGGCCCCAGTGGAAATCATTCTTCTTGCGGGTAACCAGGTAGAGAGGGCTCACAATCTGGCTGTACTCGGAATGTGCATTCTCCAAAAGCCTATGGCACCTAGGAAAGCTTGTGTTTCCTTCTTGCTGGTTGGTGGAGACATCGCGGTGATCTTGTTGATTACCTCTGTGGGTATCTGGCGACGACCATCTTGCCACTTTACCCCTAAGAACTGGATCTCTTGGGCAGGTCCCTTGACCTTGCTCTTCTTGATGGCAAAGCCGGCTTCCAGGAGAATCTGGATGATCTTCTCCCCTTTCTCAAACACTTCCATTGCCGTGTTCCCCCACACAATGATGTCATCAATATACTGCAGATGTTCTGGAGCCTCTCCCTTTTCCAGTGCAGCCTGGATCAGTCCATGGCAGATGGTGGGACTGTGCTTCCACCCCTGGGGCAGTCGGTTCCAGGTGTACTGCACGCCCCTCCATGTGAACGCAAACTGAGGCCTGCACTCTGCAGCCAGAGGAATGGAGAAAAATGCATTAGCAATGTCAATAGTGGCGTACCACTTCGCTGCCTTGGACTCCAGCTCGTACTGGAGTTCCAGCATGTCGGCACAGCAGCGCTCAGCGGTGGTGTCACTTCATTCAATGCACGATAGTCCACAGTCAGTCTCCATTCTCCATCAGACTTGCGCACAGGCCAGATGGGGCTGTTGAAGGGTGAGTGGGTTTTGCTGACCACCCCTTGGCTCTCCAGCTCCCGGATCATCTTGTGGATGGGGATCACGGCATCTCGATTGGTCCGATACTGCCGGCGGTGCACCGTCGAGGTGGCAACTGGTACTCGTTGTTCTTCTACCTTCAGGTGTCCTACTGCAGATGGGTTCTCTGACAGTCCAGGCAAGGTGTTCAATTTCTTGATGCCCTCTGCCTCCACAGCAGCTATTCCAAAAGCCCATCTGAGTCCCTTAGGGTCTTTGTAATACCCATTCCGGAGGAAGTCAATGCCCAGGATACACGGGGCCTTTGGGCCGGTTGCAATCAGATGTTTCTGCCACTCCTTCCTGGTCAGGCTCACCTCGGCTTCCACCAGAGTCAGTTGCTGTGATCCCCCTGTCACTCCAGCAATGGAAATGGGTTCTGCCCCTACATGTCCCGATGGCATCAGGGTACACTGCGCACCAGTATCTACCAAAGCTTCATATTTCTGTGGCTCTGATGTGCCAGGCCATCGAATCCACACAGTCCAAAAGACTCGGTTTTCCCGTGCCTCTTCCTGGCTAGAGGCAGGGCCCCTCTAGCACTGGTTATTATTCCCTTCCTGGGCATACATTGTAGAGGCTCCTTCAAGGGGATCTGACATATCATCTTCACTTCTGTAATACCTGGTGGCTCGGTCCTGGGAGGTTGAGGCTACTTTCATTTTAGTGGGACCCCCTCGGTTAGTGTTTCTCTCCTTGAGCTCACGCACCCGTGCTGCCAGGGCAGAAGTGGGTTTTCCATCCCACCTTCCCATGTCTTCCCCATGGTCACGCAAGAAAAACCACAGGTCAGCCCTTGGGGTGTACCCTCTCTCTCTAGCTGGAGGGCGTTGGGCTCTGGCTCTGGGGCCTGTGACTCGCACCGGTGCCGCATGGGAACTGTTCCTCCTCATCTCCTCCCTCACCTCCCTTATCTCCTCTTTGAGTTCCTTAACTACTGCAGAGACCTGAGCCTGCACTGGGCCACTGATCATGCTCTCATAATTTCTGAGCCTGTTGGCGACAGAACCCACTGTCTCTCGGTTGCTATCAGGATTGATCATTGCAATGAAGGTGGTGTATTGAGATGGCCCTTTACTTGCCAGGTTCCACAACATCTGCCCTGTGCACCTGACCTTGTCAGGGTCATTGTCATGCTGTCCACCCCTCCCAAAGAGTACCTCTAATATGGCCACTTCCCTCAGCTGTTGGATCCCTTCCTCAAGGGTCTTCCACTGACTTCTATAATGGTGCTCCTGCATTCTGTCTCTGTGGACAAACCTCTCCCTTACACTCATTAGAAGTCGCTCCCAGAGGGGAAGGGGCCCTTGCTCCCTTACAAATACTTGATTCACCCCTGAGTCCTGGGTCAAGGGTCCCAAGTTCCTTGCCTCACCACCATCCAGTTGCACGCTTGTGCCTATAAGGTCCCAAACCCGAAGTAACCAAGTTGTATAAGCCTCACGTCCCCGTCGTGCAATATCTTTTTGCAGATTACGTAGGCTTTCATAAGTCAGGGACTCGATGGTAATCTCAACCTCTGGTTCCCCTGTGGGCTGTGAGGGCCCTCCTTTCTTATCCTTATTACCTGGGTGCTCTGATTTCATCTTATACTTCTTTGTTTCCACAGGGGCAACTGCAGCTGGTTGTGACTGGTCCTGTGGTTTTGCTGGAACCTGGATGGTTGTAACCTCTGTGGGTTCCACTGCTGCACTATCGGATTCTCCCTTTTCAGGGCAAGGGGAGGGCTTCTCACCAGCTGGGGAAGTGTATTCTTTCAGCACCTGGCCCATCTCACGTATCTCTTTCACTAGAACCCCCACCCAACTGGGGTGGTTCATTTCTGGGGTGGGCTGCGGGGCAGGGTCAGGCAGTGGGCCAGCATCCCCAGTCTCTGGGGCAGTATCAGGCTCTATGGCAGCATTCCCAGCCTCTGGGACAGTATCAGGCCCTACAGCAGTATCTCTAGTCTCTGGGGCAGTATCAGGCCCTACAGCAGTATCTCTAGCCTCTGGGGCAGTGTCAGGCCCCACAGCAATATCTCTAGTCTGTGCCGTGCTCCAAATTGACCTCACCTTATCTTTGAAAGCTAAATAAGCTAGGATCATCAGCAACATTTGGTTAGTTTCTAGAGGAAATTTGAACTCTTCAAAAGCTGGTAGAGTAGGCATAAGGAACTGGCTAAAGGTCTGGAAAACTTCTCTCACTGTCATTTCCTCACAGAAAGTACCATTCTTAAAGTAACCCCAAATACACCCACTTAGTATGTGATAGCCACGTATCCACGTGCCTGCTGTCCAAAGCAAGTTAAAAATCAGTGAATTCCTCACCTTATCAGCCCATAAAACAAACTGGATAACAGCCACAGTAGCTTTTGTTATAGGGCCCATGTTTAGGAAAAGGCCTGCAAATGGGCAAAATAAAGCCACAACCACATGCCACCCGAACCAGGATAAGTTAGACCACATGGCGTTACCTATCAAGGTTTCTATATCCAGTGAACAAGAATGAACAAGAAATTAGGTCACTTAAGAACTGTTATTCCCTTTTTCTCTCAATGCCCTCAAGCCCCACGTCTGGGCACCAAAATCTGTCTTAGTTTTGAAAGAAGACAGGTATCTGCTACAGAGAGGCAGGGCCTCTCTTGGAATGGATAATTCAAATCCCCTTCCCTCAAATTATTATAATTTAGAAAATTAAAACGGCTCTCAGGCAGAGATATGGGAATAGGAATAACAGTTCTTTACTAATAGGTATAACAAGGCAAACAAACAACAACTACAACAATTAATAGCGAAAACAGAACCAGGGACCTTGACGGAGCTTGGTCCCACAAAACCCGGGGCAGTCTGGTCTCTGGGGGACTTCAAAGAAAAGTACCAAGCTGGAACGGTGGGGAATCCCGGGCTGGTGGATCGGATGAAGTTCGGAGCTCAGTCGGTGGTCACTGGAGGGCAGAGACGTCTGGCAAAGAAGGCCAGCGCGGGCCCGCGGTGCAGCAGCTCCAAAACAACGCCGAGGCAGTGGGACAGGATGCCCAGCCGAGGCAGCTCCAGCAGGGCAGCAAAAAAAGAGGAATCCGGATCTGGGCACACGCGCAGACGACGGCAGCTCTCTCTCCAGGATCAGATCCCGGCGGTGCCAGTGAGAAACCCACACAGCCACGGCAGCCGCGTCCGCCCCCGACACAGACCAGACCCAAAGTGAAGCTGTCCCCCCCCCCAGCCCCCGTCTTTCTCTCCCCCCCCCCCCTCGGGGAAAACTCCCGGAGACAAGGGTGTAGTCAAGTGCTAGCTTCTAGGCTTTGTTTTCACCTGAGCACTCATAAGTACCCGGCAATCAGTTGCCTTGCAACCCTTGGGAAAAAATTCTATAGGTGAAAAGGATAAACAAGTCTAACCCCCAACAGCATCCAAACCTGGCCCTCTGCTTTCTCCTTCCTTGTCTGTAAACTCTTCCAGTCAGCTCAGGGCAAAAGGTGGAGGAAGCCAAGGGTGGACACTCCGTGGTGGATTTTACTTTGAGCCTTTTCTATTGGAGCTCACAAACAAATCCCTGGCTTACCCAAAATAGTGACCATCAGGGGAAGATGATGGCAAAAGGTCACACAGGGGGGAATGGGAAAGAGCCTGGGGCTAGTCCACAACCTTCTCTCTTCCAACACGTGCCTCACATTAGCCTTCTGCTCAACTTCCAAGCAGACAGGCAGGGTTGAGGAGTTTCAAGGGATCAACTAAGCATGACGATGGAACCAAAGCCATCTTCCCTCTGAGAAAGGGGGCTGCCACTGTTTCCCCTGCTGAGTGTGGGAGAGGAGCAACTCCCCCATTTTCCAGCCTCCACCTCCCAGACACTGTCAAACTCTTTTCTCTACGTTCCTCATTCCCTTTAACAGCATCATTTTCTCATAGCTCATGACTCAGGACAAAGTCCAGTGTGGCCACAGCACTGCCCCATCCCCACAGAGCTACCAGAACACCGTAACCTCCAAGCTTCTCCATCAGGCAGGGGCAAGGAGCCTGGGAAACAGCTGAGTGCCCCAAGGCTGCCTGCAGGTGACATCCAAGGGATGGCCTGGGCTTGGGATTGTCCTGGTGAGATGGGAGTGCTGTGGCCCTCTCCAGGTGGCTGCAGACCAGGAACGGGAAGGGGGCTGAGTGTGTGTGAGTGGCTGGCACTGCTGGGCAGGGAAGTCCCTACGGGGCTTGCAATGGGTGGGCTGAGAGGTCAGCTCAGGCCCAGCTGTGAACACACACACACACAGGGGTACTGACACATTGCCAGCCTGGCCAGCTGTGCCCAGACATGAACGCAGACGCACAGAGCCCAGCACAGGGGCACAGGCACACGGGCACGGGGCTTGCACACAAGTGCCCTGCCCTGAGCACAGCCACCCCTGTGTGGGCCACAGGCTCTCAGGGGGTGTTCCCACGAGTGCACAAGCACAGGGATGTGCAGACACTCGCACACACTGGGACACAGCCACACTCCCACACACATCACTGTGGGGCATCACGTGGGGCAGAGCCCATCGGAAGGGATGTGACTGGAGGGATGCAGGGGAGCTCCCGTCCAGAGCAGGTTCAGGGCATTCCAAGCAGGACAGAAGCTCAGGCACCAGTGCTACACGAGTCTCATGGACTGTGGAGGCCGAGGAGAAAGGCAAAGGGGTTCTACCACAAGGGCTTGGCAGATCGCAGAGCCGTTGGCCATGAGCCAATGACTGGCGGGCTGGGAGCAGATGAGGCCCTTCCTGTCAGCAGGAACATAAAATATCCAAAAGAATGCCCCAGGTTGGCCTCACCTGCTTCCTTGGGATCCCTTCTGCACTTAGTTCATGTCTTCTGCCCACATGGACACATCCTTGTCCCCAGGAAACATGGAATCTCCCATACCCGCACTCAGAAAATATGACCTTGAGGGAATGGGAATGATGCAGGCCAGGAAATGCAAAGTCATTGTAGAGGGAAATACCAACTCATGCCATGCCATTCTCAGAGATGTTTTCATTATTTTGCAATCATGCAGGAATATCATCACTTCTGCAGCATGGACTGTGGGCCCTGAGGCACTGTGGGGCCAGGATAAAAGGCAGCCTAACTGGTGGCTCTCTCAACCACTTCTGTCACCTCCTTCTCCGTGGGAACCAGGTGAGTTGCAAGCCCCTTTCTCCTCCACACTCTCTCGGACAGCATGGAGCTTCCCAGCCCTTGTTCCTGCTCCTTGTTCTTCTGGGAGTGTTCTGCAATGGTGCTGGGGTGGGCAGAGGGGAGGCCGAGTGTTTTGGCCAGAGGCTGAGGCTGGGCTGAGGTGCTGATTTCCATGCAGGTTAGGCAGGAGCATGGCTGAGCCAGGCTGAGCTCAGAAAGTCCGTGCTGGGCTCAGGCAAAGGCTCCCCAGTGTGGGGCTGCACAGCCCAGAGCTCTGCAGGCAGCAGGGGCCTTGTCTTGCTGGGGGTGCCTTGCGGGCTGTGTCTCAGGTGTGCGTGTGCTCTGCTTCCTCCCTGCCCTCTGTGCCAGGTGCAGCGCCAGGCTCCAGCCATGTCCTGCTCTGAGAAGTGCCAGCAGTGCCAGCCCTGCAACCCTTGCTGCCAGCCCTGCGGCCCCTGCCCGCTGGCCAGCAGCTGCACTGAGTGCTGTGTCAGGCAGTGCCAGAGCTCCCATGTGGTCATTCAGCCGCCTGCTGTGCTCGTGACCCTGCCCGGCCCCATCCTCAGCTCCTCCCCACAGAACACTGCCGTGGGATCCTCCACCTCTGCTGCTGTTGGCAGCATCCTCAGCTGTGACGGAGTGCCCATCAGCTCGGGGGGCTTTGACATCTCCTGCATCACCAGCTGCTGTGATGGCAGCAGATGTTGTCGTCCCTGCTAAAGATGCTGATGCCAACATCCTTGGGTAGGGACCTCCAAGACCTGAGATCACACTGCTGGAATGAAGTCAGAACTTGAAGACATTGGATTTAGAGCTTTGGACTGGTGTTTCCTTCTTCTGCTACTCTCATTTTTCTCTTCCCTTCCGTTCCTGCCAGCACCACTCAATGGCAGCCTAGTGGGACCTGTAGGCCTCCTTCCCTCTGCAGGCCAAGAGACAGACATCCCAGCTGCATCTTAGTGGCTGCCCTTTGCTGCTCCCTTTGAGCCACCTCCAGTTCTTCTTTTGACTCAATAAAGTTGCTTTTGCATTCAGTCGTTGGCCTGTGATTTCTCCTTCGTTCTGTGACAACTCTCCCAGTTTGTTCATTGGTAAAAGGGGGGGAGGAAGCACAGCGTTGCAATCCCTGCCACTTCATTTGTGCAATTTTCTTCAGTGCAATTTTTCTTGTTCCCTTTCCCTTTTTAGCAGAAAGAGCTGTCCCTCTCTTTGCGATGTTGAGGCATTATAAGAACTTGGCCAGAATGATTTTGGTTGCCTCACCAAGGGAAGTTTTCAAGACCAGGTTGGACAGAGCTTTGAGCAAGCTGGTTCAGTGCAGGGCATCAGTGCCCATCTGTTGAGGGCAGGAGGAGTGGAAAGAAAGGGCCTTGAAGTTGCCTTCCAGCCCAAACCATTTCTAATGAAATCTGCCTTAAGAGAGGCATCAGCAGTGTGACAAATGTGCTCAGTGCTGGGCAGGGCTGAGTCCCCTTTGGACACAGTTGGAGCTGACTCGGTCCGACGTGGCACCAGCCACTCTACTCTTCTCACAAAGCCCATTCCTGCAGCCTTATTTACAAAGTCTGCCTTTGTGAGCAACCACGACACATGAGGAAGTCCTGCTTCCTGGGAAGTGGCCAGCCAGAGCTTCCTGACCAAAGTACGCCATGAATTTATTTTCTATTCCCAGTGTACTTGTTCTCGTAGAACCCTTTGCTCTTGCTTTCGTAAATTTCCTTGTATCAAGCTTCAAGTTGTTCTATGTTCTGTTTTATCTTGTCTTCCCACCAGAGAAAGGAGATTGATAGAGCAGCTTGCTGGGCACCATCCATCCAGCCAAGGTCTGCTGAGCACAGCTGGAAATCCAGCCCAGGGCAAGAGCAGGAACCAGCTGGAGAAGTGGGCATGGACTGTTCACATAAGGGAGATGTATCCAAGGGGAAGCAAGACCACAAGGAATACCTCATGTCCCCAACACATTCCCCAAAATGGGCCGGGGATATGGGCTGCACGTGACAATTCATGGGATGTCACAGAGAGATGAGGGAGAGATGGGCAGCAATACAGGAGGAATGAGAGTGATGCCCTGCGTACTTGGCCACAAACAAACAAACCCACAGCAATGACACAAGTTTATGCCATGTGCCTGCATGGAACGCCACAAGACCGTGATCCAAGCCTTCTGCCTACTCAGACGTCTTGATATCCTGGAAATTCTTGGGAATCCAATCCTGACCGTAGAAGAGTTCTTCAGAAAGGAATGCACACAGCAGAAGCCAGGAAATAGAGGCTGCAGTGCAGGAAACCAGGAAACCAGCCCCTACCATTAGCTGGGATGGTGCACATTTGACATGAGCTGGTCACAAAATTATCACTTCCACTAAGGAGCCTCTGGGCCTGAGGCAGAGCAGCACTGCTATAAAAGGCAGCCCAGGCCTCTTCTCTCTCATCCACTTCTCTCACCTCCTCCTCCTCAGGAATCAGGTGAGTGGGAAGCCTTTTCTCCTCCTGCTCTTTCTGCTGCAAGAATAGCTCTTTCGTGGCTGTAGGTCTCAGCTGAGAGGGGCTGTTGTAGCGCACAGGGCTGGGAGCTGCTTCTACTGGGAGAGGGCAGGGGAGAGAAGGTCTTGTGCAGAACAGAGAGAGAGGCTGGGACTTGGCTGAAGTGTTGCCTGGGCTTTGAGCTGGGCAGTGCAATGTGGGCCAGGAGGAGCCTGGGCTGAAGCGTGTTTGGGTGCAGTGCTGCTTCTTATGTGTCCTGACTTTCTCCTTCTCCCTGCCCGCTGTGCCAGGTGCACCTGTGACCCCGAGCCATGTCCTGCTGCAAGCCCTGCGACCCTTGCTGCCAGCCCTGCGGCCCCTGCCCGCTGGCCAACAGCTGCACTGAGTGCTGTGTCAGGCAGTGCCAGAGCTCCCACGTGGTCATTGAGCCGCCTGCTGTGCTGGTGACCCTGCCCGGCCCCATCCTCAGCTCTGCCCCACAGAACACTGCCGTGGGATCCTCCACCTCTGCTGCTGTTGGCAACATCCTCAGCTGTGGCGGAGTGCCCATCAGCTCTGGGGGCTTTGACATCTCCTGCATCACCAACTGCTATGGCAACAGATGTTGTCCCCCCTGCTAAATCTGCTGGCAACACCCTCAGGCCAGAACCACCACAACCTCAGAACATTCAGCTGCACTGAAGATGGATCTTAGGAACAACAGATTTGTGCCCTTGGGTCACTCTTGCTTTCCTCCAGTCTCTTCCCTTCTCCTCCTTTCCTGTCAGCACCACCCAATGCCAGCCTAGTGGCACCTGTTTGCCTCCCGCCGTCCCTCTACAGGCCAGGCAAATGGACACCCCCACTGCACCCCAGTGGCTGCTCCTGGTGTCCTCTTTCAGCTACCTCCTCTTCTTCCTTAGACTCAATAAAGTTGTTTTGCATCCAAACCTGGCCCTCTGCTTTCTCCTTCCTTGTCTGTAAACTCTTCCAGTCAGCTCAGGGCAAAAGGTGGAGGAAGCCAAGGGTGGACACTCCGTGGTGGATTTTACTTTGAGCCTTTTCTATTGGAGCTCACAAACAATCCCTGGCTTACCCAAAATAGTGACCATCAGGGGAAGATGATGGCAAAAGGTCACACAGGGGGGAATGGGAAAGAGCCTGGGGCTAGTCCACAACCTTCTCTCTTCCAACACGTGCCTCACATTAGCCTTCTGCTCAACTTCCAAGCAGACAGGCAGGAATGAGGAGTTTCAAGGGATCAACTAAGCATGACGATGGAACCAAAGCCATCTTCCCTCTGAGAAAGGGGGCTGCCACTGTTTCCCCTGCTGAGTGTGGGAGAGGAGCAACTCCCCCATTTTCCAGCCTCCACCTCCCAGACACTGTCAAACTCTTTTCTCTACGTTCCTCATTCCCTTTAACAGCATCATTTTCTCATAGCTCATGACTCAGGACAAAGTCCAGTGTGGCCACAGCACTGCCCCATCCCCACAGAGCTACCAGAACACCGTAACCTCCAAGCTTCTCCATCAGGCAGGGGCAAGGAGCCTGGGAAACAGCTGAGTGCCCCAAGGCTGCCTGCAGGTGACATCCAAGGGATGGCCTGGGCTTGGGATTGTCCTGGTGAGATGGGAGTGCTGTGGCCCTCTCCAGGTGGCTGCAGACCAGGAACGGGAAGGGGGCTGAGTGTGTGTGAGTGGCTGGCACTGCTGGGCAGGGAAGTCCCTACGGGGCTTGCAATGGGTGGGCTGAGAGGTCAGCTCAGGCCCAGCTGTGAACACACACACACAGGGGTACTGACACATTGCCAGCCTGCCCAGCTGTGCCCAGACATGAACGCAGACGCACAGAGCCCAGCACAGGGGCACAGGCACACGGGCACGGGGCTTGCACACAAGTGCCCTGCCCTGAGCACAGCCACCCCTGTGTGGGCCACAGGCTCTCAGGGGGTGTTCCCACGAGTGCACAAGCACAGGGATGTGCAGACACTCGCACACACTGGGACACAGCCACACTCCCACACACATCACTGTGGGGCATCACGTGGGGCAGAGCCCATCGGAAGGGATGTGACTGGAGGGATGCAGGGGAGCTCCCGTCCAGAGCAGGTTCAGGGCATTCCAAGCAGGACAGAAGCTCAGGCACCAGTGCTACACGAGTCTCGTGGACTGTGGAGGCCGAGGAGAAAGGCAAAGGGGTTCTACCACAAGGGCTTGGCAGATCGCAGAGCCGTTGGCCATGAGCCAATGACTGGCGGGCTGGGAGCAGATGAGGCCCTTCCTGTCAGCAGGAACATAAAATATCCAAAAGAATGCCCCAGGTTGGCCTCACCTGCTTCCTTGGGATCCCTTCTGCACTTAGTTCATGTCTTCTGCCCACATGGACACATCCTTGTCCCCAGGAAACATGGAATCTCCCATACCCGCACTCAGAAAATATGACCTTGAGGGAATGGGAATGATGCAGGCCAGGAAATGCAAAGTCATTGTAGAGGGAAATACCAACTCATGCCATGCCATTCCCACAGATGTTTCCGTTCCTTTGGGATCATGCAGGAATATCATCACTTCTGCAGCATGGACTGTGGGCCCTGAGGCACTGTGGGGCCAGGATAAAAGGCAGCCTAACTGGTGGCTCTCTCAACCACTTCTGTCACCTCCTTCTCCTTGGGAACCAGGTGAGTTGCAAGCCCCTTCTCCTCCACACTCTCTCGGACAGCATGGAGCTTCCCAGCCCTTGTTCCTGCTCCTTGTTCTTCTGGGAGTGTTCTGCAATGGTGCTGGGGTGGGCAGAGGGGAGGCCGAGTGTTTTGGCCAGAGGCTGAGGCTGGGCTGAGGTGCTGATTTCCATGCAGGTTAGGCAGGAGCATGGCTGAGCCAGGCTGAGCTCAGAAAGTCCGTGCTGGGCTCAGGCAAAGGCTCCCCAGTGTGGGGCTGCACAGCCCAGAGCTCTGCAGGCAGCAGGGGCCTTGTCTTGCTGGGGGTGCCTTGCGGGCTGTGTCTCAGGTGTGCGTGTGCTCTGCTTCCTCCCTGCCCTCTGTGCCAGGTGCAGCGCCAGGCTCCAGCCATGTCCTGCTCTGAGAAGTGCCAGCAGTGCCAGCCCTGCAACCCTTGCTGCCAGCCCTGCGGCCCCTGCCCGCTGGCCAGCAGCTGCACTGAGTGCTGTGTCAGGCAGTGCCAGAGCTCCCACGTGGTCATTCAGCCGCCTGCTGTGCTCGTGACCTTGCCCGGCCCCATCCTCAGCTCCTCCCCACAGAACACTGCCGTGGGATCCTCCACCTCTGCTGCTGTTGGCAGCATCCTCAGCTGTGACGGAGTGCCCATCAGCTCGGGGGGCTTTGACATCTCCTGCATCACCAGCTGCTGTGATGGCAGCAGATGTTGTCGTCCCTGCTAAAGATGCTGATGCCAACATCCTTGGGTAGGGACCTCCAAGACCTGAGATCACACTGCTGGAATGAAGTCAGAACTTGAAGACATTGGATTTAGAGCTTTGGACTGGTGTTTCCTTCTTCTGCTGCTCTCATTTTTCTCTTCCCTTCCGTTCCTGCCAGCACCACTCAATGGCAGCCTAGTGGGACCTGTAGGCCTCCTTCCCTCTGCAGGCCAAGAGACAGACATCCCAGCTGCATCTTAGTGGCTGCCCTTTGCTGCTCCCTTTGAGCCACCTCCATTTCTTCTTTTGACTCAATAAAGTTGCTTTTGCATTCAGTCGTTGGCCTGTGATTTCTCCTTCGTTCTGTGACAACTCTCCCAGTTTGTTCATTGGTAAAAGGGGGGGAGGAAGCACAGCGTTGCAATCCCTGCCACTTCATTTGTGCAATTTTCTTCAGTGCAATTTTTCTTGTTCCCTTTCCCTTTTTAGCAGAAAGAGCTGTCCCTCTCTTTGCGATGTTGAGGCATTATAAGAACTTGGCCAGAATGATTTTGGTTGCCTCAACAAGGGAAGTTTTCAAGACCAGGTTGGACAGAGCTTTGAGCAAGCTGGTTCAGTGCAGGGCATCAGTGCCCATCTGTTGAGGGCAGGAGGAGTGGAAAGAAAGGGCCTTGAAGTTGCCTTCCAGCCCAAACCATTTCTAATGAAATCTGCCTTAAGAGAGGCATCAGCAGTGTGACAAATGTGCTCAGTGCTGGGCAGGGCTGAGTCCCCTTTGGACACAGTTGGAGCTGACTCGGTCCGACGTGGCACCAGCCACTCTACTCTTCTCACAAAGCCCATTCCTGCAGCCTTATTTACAAAGTCTGCCTTTGTGAGCAACCACGACACATGAGGAAGTCCTGCTTCCTGGGAAGTGGCCAGCCAGTGCTTCCTGACCAAAGTACGCCATGAATTTATTTTCTATTCCCAGTGTACTTGTTCTCGTAGAACCCTTTGCTCTTGCTTTTGTAAATTTCCTTGTATCAAGCTTCAAGTTGTTCTATGTTCTGTTTTATCTTGTCTTCCCACCAGAGAAAGGAGATTGATAGAGCAGCTTGCTGGGCACCATCCATCCAGCCAAGGTCTGCTGAGCACAGCTGGAAATCCAGCCCAGGGCAAGAGCAGGAACCAGCTGGAGAAGTGGGCATGGACTGTTCACATAAGGGAGATGTATCCAAGGGGAAGCAAGACCACAAGGAATACCTCATGTCCCCAACACATTCCCCAAAATGGGCCGGGGATATGGGCTGCACGTGACAATTCATGGGATGTCACAGAGAGATGAGGGAGAGATGGGCAGCAATACAGGAGGAATGAGAGTGATGCCCTGCGTACTTGGCCACAAACAAACAAACCCACAGCAATGACACAAGTTTATGCCATGTGCCTGCATGGAACGCCACAAGACCGTGATCCAAGCCTTCTGCCTACTCAGACGTCTTGATATCCTGGAAATTCTTGGGAATCCAATCCTGACCGTAGAAGAGTTCTTCAGAAAGGAATGCACACAGCAGAAGCCAGGAAATAGAGGCTGCAGTGCAGGAAACCAGGAAACCAGCCCCTACCATTAGCTGGGATGGTGCACATTTGACATGAGCTGGTCACAAAATTATCACTTCCACTAAGGAGCCTCTGGGCCTGAGGCAGGGCAGCACTGCTATAAAAGGCAGCCCAGGCCTCTTCTCTCTCATCCACTTCTCTCACCTCCTCCTCCTCAGGAATCAGGTGAGTGGGAAGCCTTTTCTCCTCCTGCTCTTTCTGCTGCAAGACCAGCTCTTTCGTGGCTGTAGGTCTCAGCTGAGAGGGGCTGTTGTAGCGCACAGGGCTGGGAGCTGCTTCTACTGGGAGAGGGCAGGGGAGAGAAGGTCTTGTGCAGAACAGAGAGAGAGGCTGGGACTTGGCTGAAGTGTTGCCTGGGCTTTGAGCTGGGCAGTGCAATGTGGGCCAGGAGGAGCCTGGGCTGAAGCGTGTTTGGGTGCAGTGCTGCTTCTTATGTGTCCTGACTTTCTCCTTCTCCCTGCCCTCTGTGCCAGGTGCACCTGTGACCCCGAGCCATGTCCTGCTGCAGGCCCTGCGACCCTTGCTGCCAGCCCTGCGGCCCCTGCCCGCTGGCCAACAGCTGCACTGAGTGCTGTGTCAGGCAGTGCCAGAGCTCCCACGTGGTCATTGAGCCGCCTGCTGTGCTGGTGACCCTGCCCGGCCCCATCCTCAGCTCTGCCCCACAGAACACTGCCGTGGGATCCTCCACCTCTGCTGCTGTTGGCAACATCCTCAGCTGTGGCGGAGTGCCCATCAGCTCTGGGGGCTTTGACATCTCCTGCATCACCAACTGCTATGGCAACAGATGTTGTCCCCCCTGCTAAATCTGCTGGCAACACCCTCAGACATGAACCTCGACAACCTCAGAACGTTCAGCTGCACTGAAGATGGATCTTAGGAGCAACAGATTTGTGCCCTTGGGTCTCTCTTGCTTTCCTCCAGTCTCTTCCCTTCTCCTCCTTTCCTGTCAGCACCACCCAATGCCAGCCTAGTGGCACCTGTTTGCCTCCCGCCGTCCCTCTACAGGCCAGGCAAATGGACACCCCCACTGCACCCCAGTGGCTGCTCCTGGTGTCCTCTTTCAGCTACTCCTCTTCTTCCTTAGACTCAATAAACTTGTTTTGCATCCAAACCTGACCCTCTGCTTTCTCCTTCCTTGTCTGGGAACTCTCCCAGTCAGCTCAGGGCAAGTGGTGGAGGAAGCCAAGGGTAGACATTCCATGGTGGATTTCACTTTGTGCCTTTTCTATTGGAGCTCGCAAACGCACCCCTGGCTTACCCAAAATAGTGACCATCAGGGGAAGATGATGGCAAAAGGTCACACAGGGGGAATGGGAAAGAGCCTGGGGCTAGTCCACAACCTTCTCTCTTCCAACACGTGCCTCACATTAGCCTTCTGCTCAACTTCCAAGCAGACAGGCAGGGATGAGGAGTTTCAAGGGATCAACTAAGCATGACGATGGAACCAAAGCCATCTTCCCTCTGAGAAAGGGGGCTGCCACTGTTTCCCCTGCTGAGTGTGGGAGAGGAGCAACTCCCCCATTTTCCAGCCTCCACCTCCCAGACACTGTCAAACTCTTTTCTCTACGTTCCTCATTCCCTTTAACAGCATCATTTTCTCATAGCTCATGACTCAGGACAAAGTCCAGTGTGGCCACAGCACTGCCCCATCCCCACAGAGCTACCAGAACACCGTAACCTCCAAGCTTCTCCATCAGGCAGGGGCAAGGAGCCTGGGAAACAGCTGAGTGCCCCAAGGCTGCCTGCAGGTGGCATCCAAGGGATGGCCTGGGCTTGGGATTGTCCTGGTGAGATGGGAGTGCTGTGGCCCTCTCCAGGTGGCTGCAGACCAGGAACGGGAAGGGGGCTGAGTGTGTGTGAGTGGCTGGCACTGCTGGGCAGGGAAGTCCCTACGGGGCTTGCAATGGGTGGGCTGAGAGGTCAGCTCAGGCCCAGCTGTGAACACACACACACAGGGGTACTGACACATTGCCAGCCTGCCCAGCTGTGCCCAGACATGAACGCAGACGCACAGAGCCCAGCACAGGGGCACAGGCACACGGGCACGGGGCTTGCACACAAGTGCCCTGCCCTGAGCACAGCCACCCCTGTGTGGGCCACAGGCTCTCAGGGGGTGTTCCCACGAGTGCACAAGCACAGGGATGTGCAGACACTCGCACACACTGGGACACAGCCACACTCCCACACACATCATTGGGGGCATCACGTGGGGCAGAGCCCATCGGAAGGGATGTGACTGGAGGGATGCAGGGGAGCTCCCGTCCAGAGCAGGTTCAGGGCACTCCAAGCAGGACAGAAGCTCAGGCACCAGTGCTACATGAGTCTCATGGACTGTGGAGGCCGAGGAGAAAGGCAAAGGGGTTCTACCACAAGGGCTTGGCAGATCGCAGAGCCGTTGGCCATGAGCCAATGACTGGCGGGCTGGGAGCAGATGAGGCCCTTCCTGTCAGCAGGAACATAAAATATCCAAAAGAATGCCCCAGGTTGGCCTCACCTGCTTCCTTGGGATCCCTTCTGCACTTAGTTCATGTCTTCTGCCCACATGGACACATCCTTGTCCCCAGGAAACATGGAATCTCCCATACCCGCACTCAGAAAATATGACCTTGAGGGAATGGGAATGATGCAGGCCAGGAAATGCAAAGTCATTGTAGAGGGAAATACCAACTCATGCCATGCCATTCCCACAGATGTTTCCGTTCCTTTGGGATCATGCAGGAATATCATCACTTCTGCAGCATGGACTGTGGGCCCTGAGGCACTGTGGGGCCAGGATAAAAGGCAGCCTAACTGGTGGCTCTCTCAACCACTTCTGTCACCTCCTTCTCCTTGGGAACCAGGTGAGTTGCAAGCCCCTCTCTCCTCCACACTCTCTCGGACAGCATGGAGCTTCCCAGCCCTTGTTCCTGCTCCTTGTTCTTCTGGGAGTGTTCTGCAATGGTGCTGGGGTGGGCAGAGGGGAGGCCGAGTGTTTTGGCCAGAGGCTGAGGCTGGGCTGAGGTGCTGATTTCCATGCAGGTTAGGCAGGAGCATGGCTGAGCCAGGCTGAGCTCAGAAGGACTGTGCTGGGCTCAGGCAAAGGCTCCCCAGTGTGGGGCTGCACAGCCCAGAGCTCTGCAGGCAGCAGGGGCCTTGTCTTGCTGGGGGTGCCTTGCGGGCTGTGTCTCAGGTGTGCGTGTGCTCTGCTTCCTCCCTGCCCTCTGTGCCAGGTGCAGCGCCAGGCTCCAGCCATGTCCTGCTCTGAGAAGTGCCAGCAGTGCCAGCCCTGCAACCCTTGCTGCCAGCCCTGCGGCCCCTGCCCGCTGGCCAGCAGCTGCACTGAGTGCTGTGTCAGGCAGTGCCAGAGCTCCCACGTGGTCATTCAGCCGCCTGCTGTGCTCGTGACCTTGCCCGGCCCCATCCTCAGCTCCTCCCCACAGAACACTGCCGTGGGATCCTCCACCTCTGCTGCTGTTGGCAGCATCCTCAGCTGTGACGGAGTGCCCATCAGCTCGGGGGGCTTTGACATCTCCTGCATCACCAGCTGCTGTGATGGCAGCAGATGTTGTCGTCCCTGCTAAAGATGCTGATGCCAACATCCTTGGGTAGGGACCTCCAAGACCTGAGATCACACTGCTGGAATGAAGTCAGAACTTGAAGACATTGGATTTAGAGCTTTGGACTGGTGTTTCCTTCTTCTGCTGCTCTCATTTTTCTCTTCCCTTCCGTTCCTGCCAGCACCACTCAATGGCAGCCTAGTGGGACCTGTAGGCCTCCTTCCCTCTGCAGGCCAAGAGACAGACATCCCAGCTGCATCTTAGTGGCTGCCCTTTGCTGCTCCCTTTGAGCCACCTCCATTTCTTCTTTTGACTCAATAAAGTTGCTTTTGCATTCAGTCGTTGGCCTGTGATTTCTCCTTCGTTCTGTGACAACTCTCCCAGTTTGTTCATTGGTAAAAGGGGGGGAGGAAGCACAGCGTTGCAATCCCTGCCACTTCATTTGTGCAATTTTCTTCAGTGCAATTTTTCTTGTTCCCTTTCCCTTTTTAGCAGAAAGAGCTGTCCCTCTCTTTGCGATGTTGAGGCATTATAAGAACTTGGCCAGAATGATTTTGGTTGCCTCAACAAGGGAAGTTTTCAAGACCAGGTTGGACAGAGCTTTGAGCAAGCTGGTTCAGTGCAGGGCATCAGTGCCCATCTGTTGAGGGCAGGAGGAGTGGAAAGAAAGGGCCTTGAAGTTGCCTTCCAGCCCAAACCATTTCTAATGAAATCTGCCTTAAGAGAGGCATCAGCAGTGTGACAAATGTGCTCAGTGCTGGGCAGGGCTGAGTCCCCTTTGGACACAGTTGGAGCTGACTCGGTCCGACGTGGCACCAGCCACTCTACTCTTCTCACAAAGCCCATTCCTGCAGCCTTATTTACAAAGTCTGCCTTTGTGAGCAACCACGACACATGAGGAAGTCCTGCTTCCTGGGAAGTGGCCAGCCAGTGCTTCCTGACCAAAGTACGCCATGAATTTATTTTCTATTCCCAGTGTACTTGTTCTCGTAGAACCCTTTGCTCTTGCTTTTGTAAATTTCCTTGTATCAAGCTTCAAGTTGTTCTATGTTCTGTTTTATCTTGTCTTCCCACCAGAGAAAGGAGATTGATAGAGCAGCTTGCTGGGCACCATCCATCCAGCCAAGGTCTGCTGAGCACAGCTGGAAATCCAGCCCAGGGCAAGAGCAGGAACCAGCTGGAGAAGTGGGCATGGACTGTTCACATAAGGGAGATGTATCCAAGGGGAAGCAAGACCACAAGGAATACCTCATGTCCCCAACACATTCCCCAAAATGGGCCGGGGATATGGGCTGCACGTGACAATTCATGGGATGTCACAGAGAGATGAGGGAGAGATGGGCAGCAATACAGGAGGAATGAGAGTGATGCCCTGCGTACTTGGCCACAAACAAACAAACCCACAGCAATGACACAAGTTTATGCCATGTGCCTGCATGGAACGCCACAAGACCGTGATCCAAGCCTTCTGCCTACTCAGACGTCTTGATATCCTGGAAATTCTTGGGAATCCAATCCTGACCGTAGAAGAGTTCTTCAGAAAGGAATGCACACAGCAGAAGCCAGGAAATAGAGGCTGCAGTGCAGGAAACCAGGAAACCAGCCCCTACCATTAGCTGGGATGGTGCACATTTGACATGAGCTGGTCACAAAATTATCACTTCCACTAAGGAGCCTCTGGGCCTGAGGCAGGGCAGCACTGCTATAAAAGGCAGCCCAGGCCTCTTCTCTCTCATCCACTTCTCTCACCTCCTCCTCCTCAGGAATCAGGTGAGTGGGAAGCCTTTTCTCCTCCTGCTCTTTCTGCTGCAAGACCAGCTCTTTCGTGGCTGTAGGTCTCAGCTGAGAGGGGCTGTTGTAGCGCACAGGGCTGGGAGCTGCTTCTACTGGGAGAGGGCAGGGGAGAGAAGGTCTTGTGCAGAACAGAGAGAGAGGCTGGGACTTGGCTGAAGTGTTGCCTGGGCTTTGAGCTGGGCAGTGCAATGTGGGCCAGGAGGAGCCTGGGCTGAAGCGTGTTTGGGTGCAGTGCTGCTTCTTATGTGTCCTGACTTTCTCCTTCTCCCTGCCCTCTGTGCCAGGTGCACCTGTGACCCCGAGCCATGTCCTGCTGCAGGCCCTGCGACCCTTGCTGCCAGCCCTGCGGCCCCTGCCCGCTGGCCAACAGCTGCACTGAGTGCTGTGTCAGGCAGTGCCAGAGCTCCCACGTGGTCATTGAGCCGCCTGCTGTGCTGGTGACCCTGCCCGGCCCCATCCTCAGCTCTGCCCCACAGAACACTGCCGTGGGATCCTCCACCTCTGCTGCTGTTGGCAACATCCTCAGCTGTGGCGGAGTGCCCATCAGCTCTGGGGGCTTTGACATCTCCTGCATCACCAACTGCTATGGCAACAGATGTTGTCCCCCCTGCTAAATCTGCTGGCAACACCCTCAGACATGAACCTCGACAACCTCAGAACGTTCAGCTGCACTGAAGATGGATCTTAGGAGCAACAGATTTGTGCCCTTGGGTCTCTCTTGCTTTCCTCCAGTCTCTTCCCTTCTCCTCCTTTCCTGTCAGCACCACCCAATGCCAGCCTAGTGGCACCTGTTTGCCTCCCGCCGTCCCTCTACAGGCCAGGCAAATGGACACCCCCACTGCACCCCAGTGGCTGCTCCTGGTGTCCTCTTTCAGCTACTCCTCTTCTTCCTTAGACTCAATAAACTTGTTTTGCATCCAAACCTGACCCTCTGCTTTCTCCTTCCTTGTCTGGGAACTCTCCCAGTCAGCTCAGGGCAAGTGGTGGAGGAAGCCAAGGGTAGACATTCCATGGTGGATTTCACTTTGTGCCTTTTCTATTGGAGCTCGCAAACGCACCCCTGGCTTACCCAAAATAGTGACCATCAGGGGAAGATGATGGCAAAAGGTCACACAGGGGGAATGGGAAAGAGCCTGGGGCTAGTCCACAACCTTCTCTCTTCCAACACGTGCCTCACATTAGCCTTCTGCTCAACTTCCAAGCAGACAGGCAGGGATGAGGAGTTTCAAGGGATCAACTAAGCATGACGATGGAACCAAAGCCATCTTCCCTCTGAGAAAGGGGGCTGCCACTGTTTCCCCTGCTGAGTGTGGGAGAGGAGCAACTCCCCCATTTTCCAGCCTCCACCTCCCAGACACTGTCAAACTCTTTTCTCTACGTTCCTCATTCCCTTTAACAGCATCATTTTCTCATAGCTCATGACTCAGGACAAAGTCCAGTGTGGCCACAGCACTGCCCCATCCCCACAGAGCTACCAGAACACCGTAACCTCCAAGCTTCTCCATCAGGCAGGGGCAAGGAGCCTGGGAAACAGCTGAGTGCCCCAAGGCTGCCTGCAGGTGGCATCCAAGGGATGGCCTGGGCTTGGGATTGTCCTGGTGAGATGGGAGTGCTGTGGCCCTCTCCAGGTGGCTGCAGACCAGGAACGGGAAGGGGGCTGAGTGTGTGTGAGTGGCTGGCACTGCTGGGCAGGGAAGTCCCTACGGGGCTTGCAATGGGTGGGCTGAGAGGTCAGCTCAGGCCCAGCTGTGAACACACACACACAGGGGTACTGACACATTGCCAGCCTGCCCAGCTGTGCCCAGACATGAACGCAGACGCACAGAGCCCAGCACAGGGGCACAGGCACACGGGCACGGGGCTTGCACACAAGTGCCCTGCCCTGAGCACAGCCACCCCTGTGTGGGCCACAGGCTCTCAGGGGGTGTTCCCACGAGTGCACAAGCACAGGGATGTGCAGACACTCGCACACACTGGGACACAGCCACACTCCCACACACATCATTGTGGGGCATCACGTGGGGCAGAGCCCATCGGAAGGGATGTGACTGGAGGGATGCAGGGGAGCTCCCGTCCAGAGCAGGTTCAGGGCACTCCAAGCAGGACAGAAGCTCAGGCACCAGTGCTACATGAGTCTCATGGACTGTGGAGGCCGAGGAGAAAGGCAAAGGGGTTCTACCACAAGGGCTTGGCAGATCGCAGAGCCGTTGGCCATGAGCCAATGACTGGCGGGCTGGGAGCAGATGAGGCCCTTCCTGTCAGCAGGAACATAAAATATCCAAAAGAATGCCCCAGGTTGGCCTCACCTGCTTCCTTGGGATCCCTTCTGCACTTAGTTCATGTCTTCTGCCCACATGGACACATCCTTGTCCCCAGGAAACATGGAATCTCCCATACCCGCACTCAGAAAATATGACCTTGAGGGAATGGGAATGATGCAGGCCAGGAAATGCAAAGTCATTGTAGAGGGAAATACCAACTCATGCCATGCCATTCCACAGATGTTTCCGTTCTTTGGATCATGCAGGAATATCATCACTTCTGCAGCATGGACTGTGGGCCCTGAGGCACTGTGGGGCCAGGATAAAAGGCAGCCTAACTGGTGGCTCTCTCAACCACTTCTGTCACCTCCTTCTCCTTGGGAACCAGGTGAGTTGCAAGCCCCTCTCTCCTCCACACTCTCTCGGACAGCATGGAGCTTCCCAGCCCTTGTTCCTGCTCCTTGTTCTTCTGGGAGTGTTCTGCAATGGTGCTGGGGTGGGCAGAGGGGAGGCCGAGTGTTTTGGCCAGAGGCTGAGGCTGGGCTGAGGTGCTGATTTCCATGCAGGTTAGGCAGGAGCATGGCTGAGCCAGGCTGAGCTCAGAAAGTCCGTGCTGGGCTCAGGCAAAGGCTCCCCAGTGTGGGGCTGCACAGCCCAGAGCTCTGCAGGCAGCAGGGGCCTTGTCTTGCTGGGGGTGCCTTGCGGGCTGTGTCTCAGGTGTGCGTGTGCTCTGCTTCCTCCCTGCCCTCTGTGCCAGGTGCAGCGCCAGGCTCCAGCCATGTCCTGCTCTGAGAAGTGCCAGCAGTGCCAGCCCTGCAACCCTTGCTGCCAGCCCTGCGGCCCCTGCCCGCTGGCCAGCAGCTGCACTGAGTGCTGTGTCAGGCAGTGCCAGAGCTCCCACGTGGTCATTCAGCCGCCTGCTGTGCTCGTGACCTTGCCCGGCCCCATCCTCAGCTCCTCCCCACAGAACACTGCCGTGGGATCCTCCACCTCTGCTGCTGTTGGCAGCATCCTCAGCTGTGACGGAGTGCCCATCAGCTCGGGGGCTTTGACATCTCCTGCATCACCAGCTGCTGTGATGGCAGCAGATGTTGTCGTCCCTGCTAAAGATGCTGATGCCAACATCCTTGGGTAGGGACCTCCAAGACCTGAGATCACACTGCTGGAATGAAGTCAGAACTTGAAGACATTGGATTTAGAGCTTTGGACTGGTGTTTCCTTCTTCTGCTGCTCTCATTTTTCTTTCCCTTCCGTTCCTGCCAGCACCACTCAATGGCAGCCTAGTGGGACCTGTAGGCCTCCTTCCCTCTGCAGGCCAAGAGACAGACATCCCAGCTGCATCTTAGTGGCTGCCCTTTGCTGCTCCCTTTGAGCCACCTCCATTTCTTCTTTTGACTCAATAAAGTTGCTTTTGCATTCAGTCGTTGGCCTGTGATTTCTCCTTCGTTCTGTGACAACTCTCCCAGTTTGTTCATTGGTAAAAGGGGGGGAGGAAGCACAGCGTTGCAATCCCTGCCACTTCATTTGTGCAATTTTCTTCAGTGCAATTTTTCTTGTTCCCTTTCCCTTTTTAGCAGAAAGAGCTGTCCCTCTCTTTGCGATGTTGAGGCATTATAAGAACTTGGCCAGAATGATTTTGGTTGCCTCACAAGGGAAGTTTTCAAGACCAGGTTGGACAGAGCTTTGAGCAAGCTGGTTCAGTGCAGGGCATCAGTGCCCATCTGTTGAGGGCAGGAGGAGTGGAAAGAAAGGGCCTTGAAGTTGCCTTCCAGCCCAAACCATTTCTAATGAAATCTGCCTTAAGAGAGGCATCAGCAGTGTGACAAATGTGCTCAGTGCTGGGCAGGGCTGAGTCCCCTTTGGACACAGTTGGAGCTGACTCGGTCCGACGTGGCACCAGCCACTCTACTCTTCTCACAAAGCCCATTCCTGCAGCCTTATTTACAAAGTCTGCCTTTGTGAGCAACCACGACACATGAGGAAGTCCTGCTTCCTGGGAAGTGGCCAGCCAGTGCTTCCTGACCAAAGTACGCCATGAATTTATTTTCTATTCCCAGTGTACTTGTTCTCGTAGAACCCTTTGCTCTTGCTTTCGTAAATTTCCTTGTATCAAGCTTCAAGTTGTTCTATGTTCTGTTTTATCTTGTCTTCCCACCAGAGAAAGGAGATTGATAGAGCAGCTTGCTGGGCACCATCCATCCAGCCAAGGTCTGCTGAGCACAGCTGGAAATCCAGCCCAGGGCAAGAGCAGGAACCAGCTGGAGAAGTGGGCATGGACTGTTCACATAAGGGAGATGTATCCAAGGGGAAGCAAGACCACAAGGAATACCTCATGTCCCCAACACATTCCCCAAAATGGGCCGGGGATATGGGCTGCACGTGACAATTCATGGGATGTCACAGAGAGATGAGGGAGAGATGGGCAGCAATACAGGAGGAATGAGAGTGATGCCCTGCGTACTTGGCCACAAACAAACAAACCCACAGCAATGACACAAGTTTATGCCATGTGCCTGCATGGAACGCCACAAGACCGTGATCCAAGCCTTCTGCCTACTCAGACGTCTTGATATCCTGGAAATTCTTGGGAATCCAATCCTGACCGTAGAAGAGTTCTTCAGAAAGGAATGCACACAGCAGAAGCCAGGAAATAGAGGCTGCAGTGCAGGAAACCAGGAAACCAGCCCTACCATTAGCTGGGATGGTGCACATTTGACATGAGCTGGTCACAAAATTATCACTTCCACTAAGGAGCCTCTGGGCCTGAGGCAGGGCAGCACTGCTATAAAAGGCAGCCCAGGCCTCTTCTCTCTCATCCACTTCTCTCACCTCCTCCTCCTCAGGAATCAGGTGAGTGGGAAGCCTTTTCTCCTCCTGCTCTTTCTGCTGCAAGACAGCTCTTTCGTGGCTGTAGGTCTCAGCTGAGAGGGGCTGTTGTAGCGCACAGGGCTGGGAGCTGCTTCTACTGGGAGAGGGCAGGGGAGAGAAGGTCTTGTGCAGAACAGAGAGAGAGGCTGGGACTTGGCTGAAGTGTTGCCTGGGCTTTGAGCTGGGCAGTGCAATGTGGGCCAGGAGGAGCCTGGGCTGAAGCGTGTTTGGGTGCAGTGCTGCTTCTTATGTGTCCTGACTTTCTCCTTCTCCCTGCCCTCTGTGCCAGGTGCACCTGTGACCCCGAGCCATGTCCTGCTGCAGGCCCTGCGACCCTTGCTGCCAGCCCTGCGGCCCCTGCCCGCTGGCCAACAGCTGCACTGAGTGCTGTGTCAGGCAGTGCCAGAGCTCCCACGTGGTCATTGAGCCGCCTGCTGTGCTGGTGACCCTGCCCGGCCCCATCCTCAGCTCCTCCCCACAGAACACTGCCGTGGGATCCTCCACCTCTGCTGCTGTTGGCAACATCCTCAGCTGTGGCGGAGTGCCCATCAGCTCTGGGAGCTTTGACCTGTCCTGCATCACCAACTGCTATGGTGGCAGCAGATGTCGTCCCTGCTAAATGTGCTGGCAACATCTTCAAGCAAGAATCTCCAAATCCTCAGAACATGGCTCTGGCCAGGAGATAGAGCTTCAGGACATTGTCATTTAGAGCTTTGGACCATCTCTTCCTTCTTCTACTCTGCTCCCCTTTTCTGTCCCTCTCTCCCCAGGCCAGACTAGTGTGGACCTGACGCCCTTCCTTCCTCTGCAGGGCAGTGCAAAGAACACCACATGGGAGCTGCATCTCAGTGGCTGCTCCTGGTGCTCCCTGTGAGCCATCTCCTTTTCTTCTTCAAACTTATTAAAACTGTGCTGCATTCAAGCCTTGGCGTCTGAGTCATCTGTTGTTCTGTGGCAACTCCTCCACTCTTCTCAGGAACATAAATTTGGAGAGACAGAAATATGGAGGTTGAGTGCCACCAGAGATGTCCAGTCCAAGAAACATCTGGAGAAGTACAGTGGGGGGATGTGTCGTCAGTGCCTGGGAAAGAGCAGAGGAAAGCTTTGAGAACAAAATTTTTCAGCTAAAACACAAAAGTACCGTTCTGTCCCTTCTTCCTACACCTCCTTTTTCTTTGCTGCAGTGTGAGCTGATATGTCACGGCTGGAGTGGGAGCTTCAGGCAGAGTTTATTAAAGAAGCCTGGCCACTGAGTCACAAGGTGCTGAGAAGACCCCCTTGCTCTCTAAATCCCTTCTCAGAGAGAGGAGTCCAGGGGTGGCTGGATCTTATCTTAGCCTCAGACTATCAACACTTCAAGTTTTGCCACTTTTACACGCAAGGTTTAATAATGGAAAATCCAATATATTTATGAAGGATGAGTTATTTATTAAGACAAAGGATAAGACCAAAAGAAAATCAAAGGAAGGAACTTAATCAGAATTACTTCCTACAAGGTATTAAATTAAAGCACTGCTAGTAGATTATAGCATAACATAAAACAGTGCACTCTATCAAGGTACCAATACTAAAGCTAGCAAAAGCAATAGAATTGATTAGCAGCCAAATATAACTCACCACAGAAATGATGATAATGTATGTATTCCTTCACTTAACCCCATGGGAGTCACCACAAAGCAGCATCCCTACTCACGGGAGAAACTCCACACATTGCCATGGAATGTACAGAAGATCACTGATTGGTGCAAGTTCAGGTGTTGGCTATGGCCCATGAGATCCAATGAACTCACTACAGGAGAGCTTGTCTTGTTTGAATTATCTGACCAGTTAAGAAACAACAGATAAACTGTTGTGGAGGCTAAGATGCCCTGATACCCCATCCCTCAGCCTCAAGTCTTTCAACATCTGATCCCTTGAGAGTCCTGTCCACAGGCCACAGTCCTTCTAGATAAGGCTGCTCCACAGGCCACAGCCTCCTGCTGCAGATTTACATCTGCTCTGGTGTGGGGTCCTGCATGGGCTGCAGGGTGGACATCTGCTCCACCATCCCTCCTGCAAGGCTGCAGGGAGTCTCCATGCCATCACCAGAGGTACTTCCTCCACCTTCTTCTCTGATCCTTGTGTTTGTTTTTAATGTAACCCACCGGTTCTGTTCTCCTTCATCCCACGCTTCCTGTGCAGTGTTTGGCCGTTTCTTAAGTATGTCTTCCTGAAGGCTTGACCAGTGTCACTGGGAGGTTCAGGCCTGGCCAGCACGGAATCTGTTCTTTAGAGTTGTCTGAGTCTGGCTTTGTAAAGCGTGGGAACAGCACTTGGGATCTTCTTGTAACCTCCTCACAGTTACAAAACCCTTGTCATGTCCCATGGGGCTACAAGGGAGTAGAAAGCAAATTCAGGTGAATAAAACATTCAGAAGGAAGGAACCATTTCAGGCTGGGTTGATAGGGTATAAAACAAAGTGAATTTAACTGAATTCAAATTCAAGAGGAAAACAGTGTTTTGGCTTCATTAAAGGGCAGATGCAGCTTTGAATAATCTCAAAATACGACATTATGCTGTAAGATTGGAAAGAAATGCTCCAAAACTAACAACTGCCTAAAGTCCTTGGTAGATCTACTCCATGTCTTTGGCAAGCTGAACAGATGGAGCTAGTTATGGTCATTTCCATAATTTTATTTCCTGGAGATCTCAACTGTGGTATTTTGCATTCTCCCTGGGCCTCTTTGAACCCCCAGGGCAATTTCCCAGAGGGTTCTTCCTGGCAGGTCCCTAAGGCAACAAAAAATCGGCATTTATGGATTTCAGGGTTTCAGTTTTGCTCTCCATGGTTTGCACAACCACTGCACACCACAGACAGGAGAGTTACCCCACCTTTCCACAAAGTGCCAGTAAGATCCCAGGTCTTCATGTGTGCACAAACTTTATGATGTTGTGCTCGTGTTCTGTGTTCTGCCTCAAACTTCTGTCTTACACGTGCCTAGAGTCGAGTTGGGAAGACAAGTGAGTGAGTGTGAGTCAAGGTCAGGATGAGGCCTTATGACTGTATTCAAGGTTCAACAATATTCAGCCATCACCAGGAGGGCTCCTAGAGGTGAGGTAAGTCTCGAGTCAAGCTGGGAGGTCACGCATATGTCAGAGTCCAAAGTGAGCTTGGAGAGGTCCGTGGTCAGATACAGGCAGAGATGTGTCACAGCTGGAGATGTGACTGTGTTTGGGGCCCAAGTACGAGAATTTTAGCTTGAGAGCTCCTCCTGTGGGAACATAAGTTGCACCTGGCTGACACCTCCTGGCAGCACCATCTGCCAAAGCTCCCAGCAAGGCCACTGTCGTGGTTTGAAAGACAAGTGTCTTCTAAGGAAGGCAGGAGCCTCTCTTGGAATGGAAAATGTCAACTCCTTCCCTCCAGATTATTCTAATAGGCTTTCAGGCAAAGAGATGAGAATAGGAATAGCAGTTCTTTACTAGTATGAGTAATAAGGCAAAGAGGCAACAACTCTGGTATTAACAACAAAGAGAAGCAGACACCCAGGCACAACCTTCTCTTGGCTGTAGGCGCTTTCCCCTTTGGTGCAGATCCGGTCACAGCCAGCAGGGGCGCTGGTGGCTCCTGATGGGGCAGGGCAGCTGTGATGATTCCCCCGTGGCTGCAGGGGGCGCTGTGGCGCGAGCTCAGGGACCATGTGGTAATGGAGGCTTCGCTGAGCTGGGAAGCGGTGGAGGAGAGGCTTTGCATTACAAGGCCTGGGACAGCCGATCCCGGTGCCCCAGCTGGACTCTCGGGAGCAACAAGCTGGACGGGCAGGAACGAGCAAAAATCGCAGAGTGGTGGGTGAGTTGTTTCAGAAACTCTTCAGTGGAAGCTGGAACTGTGGGACGTCTCAGCAGGCAGGGGCTGCAGGGCTACAGGGCAGCAAAACCCAGAGCAGTGCTGAAGAAGCCGTGGGGGCGCAGCAGCAACAGCAGCAGCAGCAGCAGCAGCCTTAGCCTTGCTTCGAGCACGACAGGGAAAGGCAGGGATAGGATTCTGGGCACCCGAGCACATGGTGAAATGTCCCTCTTTTAGTGAGGTAGAGTGTTAATAAGGTCCCAGTGCAAGGGCTGCTCTTGGGAGCAGAGCTCCACCCATGGTAGAAGAAAGGCAGCAGGAGCCTGAACCCAGCAGTGGTGACAAATTCTCCCCAAAGCACTGCTGAATGCTGAGAGAGAAGGAGAGTTAGGGGCTGCACCCAACCCCATTTTCCCAGGACAAATCTCTGGGCATCTGGGCCCTCCAGGAGAAACCCTGAGATAGGAGATTTGCAGGCAGATGCCCTCCTCCCCTGAGCTTGGCCATTTCTTTTGTCTTTCTTAAGTACTCAGTCATTACTGTTTCCAAGCAAAATAGGGGACAAAATTCCGTGAGGAAAAAGAAACAAAAGGAGAGATTCTAACCCTCAACAGCCACTAAAGGGAAGGGAGCAGCTCTCAACTATGCTATGAGGGTTGATCCAGCTGTCCTACATCTCAGCAGAGTAACACCTGACTATGGGTTCTTTCCATCAGGAAAGAACCTCAGGAAGGTCACCCAAACTCAGAATGATGCATGTGTGCTCAAACACACCCGCATGGAATACTGTAAAGGTCTGTATGCTCGCACAGCATCAGCAAAGAATCAAGAACAGACAGAAAAGATGTGCAGTTCTGGGAACTCATCTGAGGACATACTGGGGACAAGGGTGGCAGAAAAGTACTCCAGTATCCTTGAGAAAGATCAGGCACCAGGTAACTCCTGGTATTCCCAGAGGACTCACACAGAGATGGCACAGAAAGACCATGAGCTAAATGAGGCCAACACAATTTTTCCTGAGCACTGCTAGAGCAGCAACATGGTCCAACCCTGCCAGGAGTTGCAGAATGCGTGCAACAGTGAGTGACCATCATGGGGAGGTGGGAAAAGCAAGAGGAAATGATGGGTCTCGTCCCCTCACATGGCATTCCTTTGGCCTGTGGGCAAGAGGCACGAGACTGATGCCCATTTCTGGACAACTTGGACAAAAAGAAACCCACAGGAATGACACAGCTGAACACCTTTGTCCACAGAGGATGCTGTCAGATGATGTTCTGAGCATTCCAAATGCACTCAGCATTGGTTTTGCCCAGGAAATCCTTGAATCTCTCATCCCAGCACTTAGAGAAATGACCCTTCATGTAGGAAAGCATGCAGAATTAGCCAGGAAATGAAAAGGCAGCAGTGCAGGAAACCAGGACACAGGCCTGCCATTAGCTGGGATGGTGCACATTTGGCATGAGCTGGTCACAAAATTATCACTTCCACTACGGTGCCTCTGGGCCTGAGGCAGGGCAGGACTGCTATAAAAGGCAGCCCAAGTCTCTGCTCTCTCATCCGCTTCTCTCACCTCCTCCTCCTCAGGAATCAGGTGAGTGGGAAGCCTCTTCTCCTCCTGTTGCTGCTGCTTCAAGACCAGCTCTTTCGTGGCTGTAGGTCTCAGCTGAGAGGGGCTGTTGTAGCGCACAGGGCTGGGAGCTGCTTCTACTGGGAGAGGGCAGAGGAGAGATGGTCTTGTGCAGAACAGAGAGAGAGGCTGGGACTTGGCTGAGGGGGCTCCTGAGCTTTGAGCTGGGCAGTGCAATGTGGGCCAGGAGGTGCCTGGGCTGCAGGGTGTTTGGGTGCACTGCTAGTCTTCATGTGTCCTGACTTTCTGCTTCTCCCTGCCTTCTGTGCCAGGTGCACCTGTGACCCCGAGCCATGTCCTGCTGCAGGCCCTGCGACCCTTGCTGCCAGCCCTGCGGCCCCTGCCCGCTGGCCAACAGCTGCACTGAGTGCTGTGTCAGGCAGTGCCAGAGCTCCCACGTGGTCATTGAGCCGCCTGCTGTGCTGGTGACCCTGCCCGGCCCCATCCTCAGCTCCTCCCCACAGAACACTGCCGTGGGATCCTCCACCTCTGCTGCTGTTGGCAACATCCTCAGCTGTGGCGGAGTGCCCATCAGCTCTGGGAGCTTTGACCTGTCCTGCATCACCAACTGCTATGGTGGCAGCAGATGTCGTCCCTGCTAAATGTGCTGGCAACATCTTCAAGCAAGAATCTCCAAATCCTCAGAACATGGCTCTGGCCAGGAGATAGAGCTTCAGGACATTGTCATTTAGAGCTTTGGACCATCTCTTCCTTCTTCTACTCTGCTCCCCTTTTCTGTCCCTCTCTCCCCAGGCCAGACTAGTGTGGACCTGACGCCCTTCCTGCCTCTGCAGGGCAGTGCAAAGAACACCACATGGGAGCTGCATCTCAGTGGCTGCTCCTGGTGCTCCCTGTGAGCCATCTCCTTTTCTTCTTCAAACTTATTAAAACTGTGCTGCATTCAAGCCTTGGCGTCTGAGTCATCTGTTGTTCTGTGGCAACTCCTCCACTCTTCTCAGGAACATAAATTTGGAGAGACAGAAATATGGAGGTTGAGTGCCACCAGAGATGTCCAGTCCAAGAAACATCTGGAGAAGTACAGTGGGGGGATGTGTCGTCAGTGCCTGGGAAAGAGCAGAGGAAAGCTTTGAGAACAAAATTTTTCAGCTAAAACACAAAAGTACCGTTCTGTCCCTTCTTCCTACACCTCCTTTTTCTTTGCTGCAGTGTGAGCTGATATGTCACGGCTGGAGTGGGAGCTTCAGACAGAGTTTATTAAAGAAGCCTGGCCACTGAGTCACAAGGTGCTGAGAAGACCCCCTTGCTCTCTAAATCCCTTCTCAGAGAGAGGAGTCCAGGGGTGGCTGGATCTTATCTTAGCCTCAGACTATCAACACTTCAAGTTTTGCCACTTTTACACGCAAGGTTTAATAATGGAAAATCCAATATATTTATGAAGGATGAGTTATTTATTAAGACAAAGGATAAGACAAAAAGAAAATCAAAGGAAGGAACTTAATCAGAATTACTTCCTACAAGGTATTAAATTAAAGCACTGCTAGTAGATTATAGCATAACATAAAACAGTGCACTCTATCAAGGTACCAATACTAAAGCTAGCAAAAGCAATAGAATTGATTAGCAGCCAGATATAACTCACCACAGAAATGATGATAATGTATGTATTCCTTCACTTAACCCCATGGGAGTCACCACAAAGCAGCATCCCTACTCACGGGAGAAACTCCACACATTGCCATGGAATGTACAGAAGATCACTGATTGGTGCAAGTTCAGGTGTTGGCTATGGCCCATGAGATCCAATGAACTCACTACAGGAGAGCTTGTCTTGTTTGAATTATCTGACCAGTTAAGAAACAACAGATAAACTGTTGTGGAGGCTAAGATGCCCTGATACCCCATCCCTCAGCCTCAAGTCTTTCAACATCTGATCCCTTGAGAGTCCTGTCCACAGGCCACAGTCCTTCTAGATAAGGCTGCTCCACAGGCCACAGCCTCCTGCTGCAGATTTACATCTGCTCTGGTGTGGGGTCCTGCATGGGCTGCAGGGTGGACATCTGCTCCACCATCCCTCCTGCAAGGCTGCAGGGAGTCTCCATGCCATCACCAGAGGTACTTCCTCCACCTTCTTCTCTGATCCTTGTGTTTGTTTTTAATGTAACCCACCGGTTCTGTTCTCCTTCATCCCACGCTTCCTGTGCAGTGTTTGGCCGTTTCTTAAGTATGTCTTCCTGAAGGCTTGACCAGTGTCACTGGGAGGTTCAGGCCTGGCCAGCACGGAATCTGTTCTTTAGAGTTGTCTGAGTCTGGCTTTGTAAAGCGTGGGAACAGCACTTGGGATCTTCTTGTAACCTCCTCACAGTTACAAAACCCTTGTCATGTCCCATGGGGCTACAAGGGAGTAGAAAGCAAATTCAGGTGAATAAAACATTCAGAAGGAAGGAACCATTTCAGGCTGGGTTGATAGGGTATAAAACAAAGTGAATTTAACTGAATTCAAATTCAAGAGGAAAACAGTGTTTTGGCTTCATTAAAGGGCAGATGCAGCTTTGAATAATCTCAAAATACGACATTATGCTGTAAGATTTGGAAAGAAATGCTCCAAAACTAACAACTGCCTAAAGTCCTTGGTAGATCTACTCCATGTCTTTGGCAAGCTGAACAGATGGAGCTAGTTATGGTCATTTCCATAATTTTATTTCCTGGAGATCTCAACTGTGGTATTTTGCATTCTCCCTGGGCCTCTTTGAACCCCCAGGGCAATTTCCCAGAGGGTTCTTCCTGGCAGGTCCCTAAGGCAACAAAAAATCGGCATTTATGGATTTCAGGGTTTCAGTTTTGCTCTCCATGGTTTGCACAACCACTGCACACCACAGACAGGAGAGTTACCCCACCTTTCCACAAAGTGCCAGTAAGATCCCAGGTCTTCATGTGTGCACAAACTTTATGATGTTGTGCTCGTGTTCTGTGTTCTGCCTCAAACTTCTGTCTTACACGTGCCTAGAGTCGAGTTGGGAAGACAAGTGAGTGAGTGTGAGTCAAGGTCAGGATGAGGCCTTATGACTGTATTCAAGGTTCAACAATATTCAGCCATCACCAGGAGGGCTCCTAGAGGTGAGGTAAGTCTCGAGTCAAGCTGGGAGGTCACGCATATGTCAGAGTCCAAAGTGAGCTTGGAGAGGTCCGTGGTCAGATACAGGCAGAGATGTGTCACAGCTGGAGATGTGACTGTGTTTGGGGCCCAAGTACGAGAATTTTAGCTTGAGAGCTCCTCCTGTGGGAACATAAGTTGCACCTGGCTGACACCTCCTGGCAGCACCATCTGCCAAAGCTCCCAGCAAGGCCACTGTCGTGGTTTGAAAGACAAGTGTCTTCTAAGGAAGGCAGGAGCCTCTCTTGGAATGGAAAATGTCAACTCCTTCCCTCCAGATTATTCTAATAGGCTTTCAGGCGAAGAGATGAGAAGAGGAATAGCAGTTCTTTACTAGTATGAGTAATAAGGCAAAGAGGCAACAACTCTGGCATTAACAACAAAGAGAAGCAGACACCCAGGCACAACCTTCTCTTGGCTGTAGGCGCTTTCCCCTTTGGTGCAGATCCGGTCACAGCCAGCAGGGGCGCTGGTGGCTCCTGATGGGGCAGGGCAGCTGTGATGATTCCCCCGTGGCTGCAGGGGGCGCTGTGGCGCGAGCTCAGGGACCATGTGGTAATGGAGGCTTCGCTGAGCTGGGAAGCGATGGAGGAGAGGCTTTGCATTACAAGGCCTGGGACGACCGATCCCGGTACCCCAGCTGGACTCTCGGGAGCAACAAGCTGGACGGGCAGGAACGAGCAAAAATTGCAGGGTGGTGGGTGAGTTGTTTCAGAAACTCTTCATTAGAAGCTGGAACTGTGGGACGTCTCAGCAGGCAGGGGCTGCAGGGCTACAGGGCAGCAAAACCCAGAGCAGTGCTGAAGAAGCCGTGGGGGCGCAGCAGCAACAGCAGCAGCAGCAGCAGCAGCCAGCCTTGCTTCGAGCACGACAGGGAAAGGCAGGGATAGGATTCTGGGCACCCGAGCACATGGTGAAATGTCCCTCTTTTAGTGAGGTAGAGTGTTAATAAGGTCCCAGTGCAAGGGCTGCTCTTGGGAGCAGAGCTCCACCCATGGTAGAAGAAAGGCAGCAGGAGCCTGAACCCAGCAGTGGTGACAAATTCTCCCCAAAGCACTGCTGAATGCTGAGAGAGAAGGAGAGTTAGGGGCTGCACCCAACCCCATTTTCCCAGGACAAATCTCTGGGCATCTGGGCCCTCCAGGAGAAACCCTGAGATAGGAGATTTGCAGGCAGATGCCCTCCTCCCCTGAGCTTGGCCATTTCTTTTGTCTTTCTTAAGTACTCAGTCATTACTGTTTCCAAGCAAAATAGGGGACAAAATTCCGTGAGGAAAAAGAAACAAAAGGAGAGATTCTAACCCTCAACAGCCACTAAAGGGAAGGGAGCAGCTCTCAACTATGCTATGAGGTTGATCCAGCTGTCCTACATCTCAGCAGAGTAACACCTGACTATGGGTTCTTTCCATCAGGAAAGAACCTCAGGAAGGTCACCCAAACTCAGAATGATGCATGTGTGCTCAAACACACCCGCATGGAATACTGTAAAGGTCTGTATGCTCGCACAGCATCAGCAAAGAATCAAGAACAGACAGAAAAGATGTGCAGTTCTGGGAACTCATCTGAGGACATACTGGGGACAAGGGTGGCAGAAAAGTACTCCAGTATCCTTGAGAAAGATCAGGCACCAGGTAACTCCTGGTATTCCCAGAGGACTCACACAGAGATGGCACAGAAAGACCATGAGCTAAATGAGGCCGACACAATTTTTCCTGAGCACTGCTAGAGCAGCAACATGGTCCAACCCTGCCAGGAGTTGCAGAATGCGTGCAACAGTGAGTGACCATCATGGGGAGGTGGGAAAAGCAAGAGGAAATGATGGGTCTTGTCCCCTCACGTGGCATTCCTTTGGCCTGTGGGCAAGAGGCACGAGACTGATGCCCATTTCTGGACAACTTGGACAAAAAGAAACCCACAGGAATGACACAGCTGAACACCTTTGTCCACAGAGGATGCTGTCAGATGATGTTCTGAGCATTCCAAATGCACTCAGCATTGGTTTTGCCCAGGAAATCCTTGAATCTCTCATCCCAGCACTTAGAGAAATGACCCTTCATGTAGGAAAGCATGCAGAATTAGCCAGGAAATGAAAAGGCAGCAGTGCAGGAAACCAGGACACAGGCCTGCCATTAGCTGGGATGGTGCACATTTGGCATGAGCTGGTCACAAAATTATCACTTCCACTACGGTGCCTCTGGGCCTGAGGCAGGGCAGGACTGCTATAAAAGGCAGCCCAAGTCTCTGCTCTCTCATCCGCTTCTCTCACCTCCTCCTCCTCAGGAATCAGGTGAGTGGGAAGCCTCTTCTCCTCCTGTTGCTGCTGCTTCAAGACCAGCTCTTTCGTGGCTGTAGGTCTCAGCTGAGAGGGGCTGTTGTAGCGCACAGGGCTGGGAGCTGCTTCTACTGGGAGAGGGCAGAGGAGAGATGGTCTTGTGCAGAACAGAGAGAGAGGCTGGGACTTGGCTGAGGGGGCTCCTGAGCTTTGAGCTGGGCAGTGCAATGTGGGCCAGGAGGTGCCTGGGCTGCAGGGTGTTTGGGTGCACTGCTAGTCTTCATGTGTCCTGACTTTCTGCTTCTCCCTGCCTTCTGTGCCAGGTGCACCTGTGACCCCGAGCCATGTCCTGCTGCAGGCCCTGCGACCCTTGCTGCCAGCCCTGCGGCCCCTGCCCGCTGGCCAACAGCTGCACTGAGTGCTGTGTCAGGCAGTGCCAGAGCTCCCACGTGGTCATTGAGCCGCCTGCTGTGCTGGTGACCCTGCCCGGCCCCATCCTCAGCTCCTCCCCACAGAACACTGCCGTGGGATCCTCCACCTCTGCTGCTGTTGGCAACATCCTCAGCTGTGGCGGAGTGCCCATCAGCTCTGGGAGCTTTGACCTGTCCTGCATCACCAACTGCTATGGTGGCAGCAGATGTCGTCCCTGCTAAATGTGCTGGCAACATCTTCAAGCAAGAATCTCCAAATCCTCAGAACATGGCTCTGGCCAGGAGATAGAGCTTCAGGACTTTGTAATTACAGTTTCAAGCCACTGTCCTCTTCTTCTCCTCTCTCTTGTTTATCTCTTTCTTTTGCTATGTGTGTCTCCCCAGTCCAACATGGGAGAGAGAACCTGTTGCCCTTCGTCTTCCTTCCTCTCTAGGGTCGACAGATGGATACCCTGCAGGAACTCCATTGCATCTTAGTGGGTCTTCCAGGTGCTCTCTGTGAGGCACCTTCTTTTCTTTTTTAGACTTAATAAAGTTGTTTTGCAACCAAGCCATGGCCTTCAAATCGTCCTTCTTTCCATGGCAACTCTTCCAGTCAGCTCAAGGAAAAAGTTGGAGAAAGCAAGAGTTGGGACTCCCTGCAGTGAATTTTACTTCATGCCTTTTCTTTTGGAGTTGTGAAAATCTTCCTTGGCTACCCCAGAAAAAATGATCTTCAGGGAGACCCTGGCTTTGAAGGGTTGCAGCAACAGAGATGGGAAACAAAGTCCTGGGGACAACCCACAACCCCACCTCTGCCTTCTGCTGCCTTCCATCACCTGGTCTGCAGTCTGTGGTCAGTACAGATGGTCAAAGACAGATGAGGTATGCACCCCATACACTCCTTCATTACCTGGCAAGGCCCAGCTGCTTTCCAGACATGAGAGGCTGAGGTGAATCACAAGCTGATATCAATATCTGCTGTATTCCGGCTACACACTTGCAGTCCCCATTCCTGTGAACCAAACACCCTCATGGGCTACTGCCTGTCTGGGCCCTTGCTCTAGCTTGGGCAGAGGCTTCTTCATTTTTGGGTTCTCTTTTTGTTTGTGTTCCCTTGTCTCAGAAACACTACAGGCAGCAGGTTTTAGCTGCCTAGAGGTGAATCCCATGGGTGCTGATTGTCACCACAGGCAGCCATGCTCCAGCAAGCTGGTCAAGATGGATTAGCCCCCACTCCAGGAAAGAAGAAGACAGAAACAGAGACTTTCTCTTTCATAGCAGCTTTTGGCAAAGGTGGGATCACGGCTTTGAAGGTAGTTGCTTTGGATTTAAAACTGTAGCCACTTGTATAGACTGCATTTCACAATTAGAAACTGTTTTGAAATTAATTTCAAAAACTTTGCCAGCAGCAAAAAAGCAAGCAAGTTCCTGGGGTTGGACCACCCTGTGCTGGTGTGGACAGACCTGTCCCTTCCTCTCCACCACAGGCAAGTGCAGAGCACAGCAGCAGCACCAGGGGAGACCCATGAATGGCAGGAGGAAGCAGCAGCAGTGCAAACCCCACGTGAGCTGGCAAGTCTTCATCGGCCACTAGAACCACTCTACAGGCTCTTGCCTTTCCTTGTAGGAAACTACCGTTATCTCGTCCCTTTTTCCCTGGGACCACATGGTTACCTGCCATCTTGGAAGGAAAGGATGTGATGCCGTCTTCCCCTTTTCCCTCAAGCCATGCAGCCACCTTGGGAAGGATATTTCTGGAATTTCATGTCTCTCTTTGTTCCCATGGGTTTTGTGAGGTTCAGCAATTTTGTGTCTAGCAGTAATTTACCATTATTTTTTGTCATTTCTGTTTGTTAGTAAACTGTTATTTTTTCTGTTATATCTCCTTATATTTTGTTCTTTATTGGTAGAAAGGGATTGGTTAGAATTAAGGGAAGCTTACTCATTTTAGAGTGCCCAGCTCTTTAAATGATCTTAAACCTAGACTACCCCCATCAGTGAAATATTCAAAATCTTCTCTATTCCATTTTCTTTGGGACAATTCCAAATTTTCTCTTGTAACTTAATTCTGTTGCATAGTGAGATAATATTACTATGTACTCTGCCGCCTGATAAATGAATTTGTCTTTACAAGTAGGCAGAGCTTGGGGTGAAGGGTAGTGAAGTAGGGTTGGCTTTGCTGACTCAAACCCCTTCTATGGGGAGTGGAGTGAAGTGAAGCTCAGGGAGTCCTGCCTCCCTCTCTCCCTTCTCAATTTTTACAGGTGGACAGAGTTAAGGGTGCAGGGAGGGTTTGGTTTTGCTGCATTAAACTAACAAGAGCTGAGGATTGTGACATCGTGTTCAAGGAGGTCCACCTTTTCCTCAGGGCTGAAAAACTCTCATTCATTCTCCACATCTCCCCCTGCAGTGTTAATTTGCATCTCCAAAGCTTTGGCTTTGGACAAGTTTGTTTAACTGGTTTTTCAGGTTTTGGGCTAGCTTCTTCTGGGCATTCCATTCTCAGTCTGCCCTGAGGTGGGCTATTGTTTCAGCTCCCAAGAGAATTTGCAACTCAGCCAGGTCTTTCTGTTGCTGCTCCACAAGGTATTTCTCTTTGAGTTCAGCCTCCACTGATATAGATACCAGAACTTTTTCCCTTACTGGGGTTTTCCCCCTGTCTTTTGCCAAAGTTCAAGTTTTCTCTGAAACTAACTGCAGATTTTGCCAATTTTTCTTAGCCCACATCCGTCTTTATGTGGTTGGACAAGGTCTATAAGTTTTTAGCATTTCTATCAGCGGACAACACGTCTGTAGTAAGTCTAATGTTGGCTAAATCCCAATGCATGCACTGAAATTATTTACTCCTTTTCTGCTGCAAGATAGGATTAGGAGAAAAGAAAAGCAGGCTCAAAACTTAAAAGGGTATAAAGAAAACTTTATTAACAGAACTAAAAGAAGAAAATAAAAAGAACTTCAGAACACTTTTCCTCCCCCCACAACCTTTTTTTCTTTCTCACTGACAATATACAGAGACAAAACCTAGGACCTTCAGTGAGTTTACCACCTCTAAAATAGTCTTTCTTCAGTTCTCTTAGGGACAAGAGTCTCTCATGCTATGTCATGGAGATTTCTCCATAAGAAAATTCTCTTGTGGCTTTAATTCCCACAAATAGCAGCTGCCCGGAAAGCTGCATTTGTGAAGTCCCTCCAATTTATCATAGCCTTCCCACAGCTGCTTTCATGGGCCATGTCAGCTCATGGGGTACTATTTTACAGATGAGCAGTTCAAAAGCAAAGGTTCTCTTCATCTATCTCTGAGATCGTCTTCATCTCTGGGAACGCAAATCTTCTTCTTTCCCTAGGGGCAAAAGGTCTTCATCACTCTCATCTCTGTTCAAACTTCTCATGAGATCACAGCTTCTTCAACATTCACTTTCTTCAGCACAAATGCCTTTGATCATGTCTACAATTTGGACATTCCATCCCCCCATGTTTTTTCATGAACTAAAGGGATATTCTAATGTCTCCCTCCTCATTCTCCTCCCATCTAGGACTTGACTCCTTCTTTACTAACCTTGGTGTCTTCATGTTGTTTCTCTGTGTCTTCACTCTCTCCTTTTCTCTCACTCGAGAAAGGATCAATGTTTTGCAAGTTTCATCTGTGCAGTGAAAGAGTTAATATCTTTCCGGGGGCCTGGCAGTCATCACCAGTCACTGTGATAGATTCAGGCTGTGCTGGGGCTGTGCCAGGATCTCAGGGGCCGGGCCAGAACAGCAGCAGCCACACTGGCCACATGGCTGCTCTCAGGCCCCTATTACATTCAATTCCAGCCATGGGCCGGCCTGACTGTGCTGGGGTGGGGTGGGGGGGAAACTGGCCCGGTGGCAAGATGTTAACAGCTGCTGGGGCCTGGCCCAGCCTGGTCAGGGCCCCTCAGCTTCCCCTTCCCCTGCCTGGCAGACCCTGGGGCCCAGCCCTGCCAGGATGAGGCCCAGCAGGCTCCCCACAAAGGGGTCCAACCCTGTGGCAGGGCCCACCCGGCCTGGCTGCACAGAGGGGGCCAGGCCAGCCTGTTGTACCTGTTCCCAGGCCAGAAGAGAAAGAGACTTTTCCCGGGCTTGTTCATCTTAAAATTTGAATCTCACAGAGGTGTATTCAGCTCTTTAATTGGTTTAACAGGTTGTCAATATTCAAACAAGCCACTAATTCATTTTGTCAAGTCACAGAGGAAACTGTTAGCAGCCTCTCTTAGATCATCACTTCCATGGATGATATTTTCCCTCTTCACCACAAATCAATTAATACAAAACCAGCACAAGGTCCGATCAGTTTTTACCCAGGATTCTATGACCTTTTTTGCTGGAGAATATCGGTGTGAGAAACGACACTCACTTTTAAAAGTTTCAAAGGTTTATTAAAAACCTTAACAAAATACAACGAAGGACTAAATAAGTAAAAAGGACAGCACACTGGGAGCTGGTGACCCTGGCAGCCAAGGCAGCTGGTGACCTTGGAGCTCATCTACAAAATGGCTGCTCCACTTTTTATACCCCTGGGGTTGCATCAGGCAACCCTGGCCCCTCCCAAAGTTTGTCGGTCAACTCTTTGCTGTTCATTGGTGAAGGCTTCTTTCTTGCAGCTTGACTGGAGGTCAACACCACACCTCCTTGTAAACAAGCCTGCCCTCCTCCCAAAATGCCCTATGCAAGGGCACAGGTACACATCTTCCCCAAACATGTCCTGAGTTCCAAGGTTGTCTATTGGCAACCATATGGGGGGGAAGGGGGACTATGGGGAGAACAGAGGACATCTAAACAATAAATCATAATAACATAACTATACATCAATAAAATTTTCTTTAACATACACATAATATTTATCCCTTGATTGCGGGAGCCAACCATTGAATTACCTATCTATAGCATCAGTTTCAATAAAAAGTTAATTTATCCTTTATTCTGAAAGGAGCAGTTCTCTCTGTGTAAAATACCTCTTCACCACCTCAAGATGATGCTCGCAAGTACCCTGCTCACTGTGCCAATTAAAATATAGGACCCCCAAAATCTCATTCAGTGTGACACTTAAAAGGGCTTTGGTTTCTCATGTACTCTGAGTTAGACACACAGGAGAAACACCAAGAAGATATTCTCAAGAGGTCGCAGAAACCAAAAAAACCTTTACTGGCAACTTTAGAAAAGAGAGGAACTTTGACAAAAGGTTTCAAGCAGCATCCAATCAGCATAAAATACTTCTCAAATCATTAATTTAATCAATTTAATTTAGCAGACTCTAATCAGTCCATCTGATTTTAGTTACCCAAAATTCTAAGAAGAAAATTAGAAGAAGAAGGGGAAAAAGAGAAAGACAGAAAAGGAATAAAAAAGAACACAGCTACCATTTCTGGTTCCAATGGTGTTCAGCCTATAGAAATTCCAAGAACAGAGAGGGTCAAGACATGTGCTTACCTTGTGTCTCAAATTAAATACCCTTTGACTTTTCTGGGTCCTGGTGGGACTTCCAGCCATCTGGCCACTCTGGGGCTAGACTGGGGTGTAGGGGTAAGCTATGGAACATTGCCTCTGGTTTTCCAGGGATTGGCAGCCTGTGAAGGGCTGGGATGCAGGTTCAGGGAATGGGATGTCTGGAGCAGGATATTGCCTCACCAAGGCAGATCCCAAGCTGCCTCTTCCTCCATGCAAAATCATGTGAAATATTTCCAGCCAGCAATCCTTCCAGTCTCTCATTTCAGGGGCTTGAAACATCCTGATCTCCATAAAGGCACCTGTGATTTTGGCACCTGGGTGGGATTAGATGATCTGTATGATCCATTCTAACCCAAACCATTCTATGACTCTGTGATCTGTGGGCAGTCTCTGCCAGACCATTTGTTCAACAGGGTCCATCATCCTTTACCTGATACTCTTGGGCACTGATTTGGTCAAAAGGGAAGACGATGTTCAGATAACATCTATACATAAGTGGAAGAAATGTGAACCTTTAGGGAAGCAGTAAGTCATTTGCACAAACTCAACCAAAAATCATTTACCACTGCATACCATGAGTATGGCGGATACCAATCCCAACTTGTGAATTGTCTCAGCCGCGCATGTCTGGACAGCAGCTTTGCCTATCTGTGCTGAGGGAGTGCATCTCATCTGCCTGTGAATGTATTTGCATGTCATGGAGCCTAGACCAAATAAGGGAGTGGAGGAGAAGGAAAAGATGAGGTTATGGGCTGGTCTCAGGAATTGTTTTTCCCTTCCCCATTCCTGCCACCCTTTGGAGCCAGTGTCCCTGATGGCCTCTGGCTGCCAAGAAGTGAGGGATGACTTTGTCAGCTCCAACGGAAAAAACACAAAGAAAAATCCACTACAGGGAATCCCACCATTTGCTTTCTCCAGCTATTTTCCCTGAGCAGACTGGAAGAGTTGTTACAGAACAAAGGAGGACTCAGAGACCCATACGTGAATGCAAAAGAGCTTTATTGAGTGTGGAGGAATAAAACACTCAGAGTGGCTCAAAGAGGGCACCAGAAGCAGCCACTAGGATGCAGTGGGGTTGTCCCTCTGCTTGGCCTGAAGAGGGAGGGGAGGCCAACAAGTCTCCACAAGAGTGGCTTGAGGAGACAGGGTCAGCAAAAGAAAGAGCAAAAGGAGAGAGGAGGGGAAGGGGACAATGGCTTGAAACTTTAACTACAATGTCCCAAAGCTCTATCTCTTGCTCAGAACCAAGTCCTGAGGTTGTCAAGGTTCTTGCCTGAGGACGCTTCCAGCAGAATTAGCAGGGACGACATCTGCTGCCACTGTAGCGGCTGGTGATGCAGGAGAGGTCAAAGCCCCCAGAGTTGATGGGCACTCCATCACAGCTGAGGATGTTGCCAACAGCAGCAGAGGTGGAGGATCCCACCACAGTGTTCTGTGGGAAGGAGCTGAGGATGGGGCCGGGCAGGGTCACCACCACAGGTGAGGGTTCGATGACGATGTGGGAGTCCTGGCACTGCCTGACACAGCATTCATTGCAGCTGTTGGCCAATGGGGTGGGGCCGCAGGGCTGGCAGCAAGGGTTGCAGGGCTGGCAGCTGGACATGGCTCGGGGTCACAGAAGCACCTGGCACAGAGGGCAGGGAGAAGCAATAAGTCAGGACACATGAGAAGCAACACTGCACTGAAACACACTGCAGCCCAGGCACCTCCTGGCCCACATTGCACTGCCCAGCTCAAAGCCCAGGAGCCACCTCAGCCAAGTCCCAGCCTCTCTCTCTGTTCTGCACAAGACCTTCTGTCCCCTGCCCTCTCCCACCAGAAGCAGCTCCCAGCTCTCAGCTCTTATAACACCTCTCACCTGAGACCTACAGCAAGGAAGCAAGTCTTGAAGCAGGAAGAAGAGACGAGGTTTCACACTCACCTGATTCCTGAGGAGAAGGAGGTGAGAGAAGTGGATGAGAGAGCAAAGACTTGGACTGCCTTTTATAGCAGTCCTGCACTGCCTCAGGCCCAGTAGCACCTTTGTGGAAGTCATAATTTTCTGACCAGCTCATCTCAAATGCAAACTATCCCAGCTAATGGTGTGGGCTGTGTCCTGTTTTCCTGCACTGCTGCCTTTTCATTGCCTAGTGCATTCCACACGCTTTCTTTTATGCAAACTCTGTAAGTGTCAAGATGAGAGGTTCAAGAACTTCAGGGCAGAAAGACATCAGCACAGGCACAATGCTCAGATCAAGAGCTGGCAGCATCCCCTGTGGGCAGGTGATGTGAACCTGTTTCATGCCTGTAGATTTGTTTATGGCAAAATTGTCAGGAAGGGGCACCACTCTTGTGCTTCTCACCTGCATGCCCAAGGTCTCCATTGTTTGGGCACATGACAGAGCTTCAGGTTGCTATTTCCTTCTTCCACTTTTCTCTTTCTTTTGTTGTCTTTATCTTCCCAGACCAGTCTAGTGGGTACATTTTGCCCTCCCTCCTTCCATGGGAGAGGCTGATGGACAGCCTGCAGGGTCTCCACTGCATCTTAGTGGCTGCCCCTGATTCCAGTCTGCTAAGGGAAAAAAATAGAGGAAGGGAGGATGGGAGTACCTGCAATGGATTTTACTTTGTGCCTTTTCCCTTGGAGCTGATGGAGATATCCCCTGCTACCCTACAGCCAATGGCAGTTAGACCACCAATCCAAAATACACTGCAGTGGAGATAGAAAATAACAGTGCCTGGGAACAGCCCACAACTTCATCTCTTCCTTCTCCTGTGTTCTGCTGCCTGGTGTACATGGCCAGCACACAGGGACAGATATGTATCTCATAACTCCTTTAGCACATGACAGGGCCCAACTGCTGTTGGAATTGGAATCAAGCATGCTCAAGCTATGCAAGTGTTGTGGTTTGACACTGGCCCAGTGCCAGGCACCCACAAGAGCCACTCACCCTCCCCTGCTACAGCTGGGCAGTGGAGAGGGAAAAAAAAATAACGACAGGTTTATGAGTGAGATAAGAACCGGGAGAAAACATTTCAAGGGCAAAAGAGACTCAAAGTTGCAAAGTGACTTTATTACTCACAGAATCAGAGGAGGATAATGAGAAGTAAAATAAGCCCTTAAAACACCTTTTTCCCCCCAGCCTCTCCCTCCTTCCCAGTGTAGGGAGATGGCATGGGGGTTTTGGGGTCAGTTCATCACCGAGGTTTTCCTCCACTGCTCCTGGAGAGGAATTATTCCCCTATGAGGCCATGGGGTCCCTTCCATGGGAAACAGTTCTCCATGAACTCCTCTGGCGTGGGTCCACTCTCACTAGCAGCAGGTCTACAGCATCTGCTGCAACATGAGTCCCTCCCAGCGGCAGACAGTCCTCCAAAAACTGCTGCAGCGTGGGTCTCTCTTTCCACGGGGTGCAGCCCTCCAAGGACAGGCTGCTCCAGCCTGGAAGCAGGGGCCCCCTCTCTCTACCAGGTCTTCCACTGGATCACAGCCTCCTCCAGGCATCCACCTGCTCTGGCATGGGCACCTCCCTCACAGGCTGTGGGTGGATCTCTGCATCCCCTGTGGATCCCCATGAGCTGAAAGTGGATCTCTGCATGCCCTGTGGATCCCCACAGGCTGTGGGTGGATCTCCATGGGCTGCAGGGCCACAGCTGCTTCATCATGGTCTCACCACAGCCTGAAGAGGAATCTCAGCTCCAACACCTGGAGCACCTCCTCCCTCTCCTCCTCCAGTGACCTTGGTGTTGCCATGTTGTTTCCCTCACATGTTCTCACATCCTTCTCTTCCAGGAGAAAAACTCTGTGACTTTGTTCGGATTTTCTTCTTAAATATGTCATCACAGAGACATTACCAACCTCTCTCATTGGCCCAGTCTTGGCCAGCAGCATGTCATCTTCAAAGCCATTAGGGATTTTTTCTATGTCCTGAAACCAAGGCTTCACCTGCTCCTGCCGAGACCCAAGCACCGCTCTCAGTTGCCACCACTCAAATCATCTCCAGTTCCTCTTCATTCCATGTGTGACCCTCATGAACAGCCCCTCCATGTGGGTCCTTGTGCTGAAAAACTCTCCATGCTCTTGGTAGGTCCCATTTAATTACTAAAATACAGTGATGAGGTCCCAGCTCTCAGATCCCCACTTTGCAGCCACTCAGAGCCTCTGGAGGACAGCCTGGAGTGTTGGTAATAGGACACTTCTAGTGGGATGAAGGACCTGGGCAGTTGCTGCAAAGTTGCATTCTGCTTCTTCTGTCACCTCAGGGAGCTTCTGTATTCCTGAGTTAATACAAATCAAGGCTGGAAGAGAAGGGTAAAATAAAGCCATAAAGTGTTGACATGCATGTTGCATTACATGTGCCAGGCAGCAAACAGCCTTGAACCCCACCTGGAGTACTCTCTCTAGGTCTGGGACCCCTAACACAGCAGACCCCCAACACAGGAAGGATGTGAACCTGCTGGAAGGAGTCCAGAAGAGGCCCATGAAGAGAATGAGAAGGCTGGAGCACCTCTGTTATGAAGACAGGTTTAGAGAGTTGGGGTTGTTCAGCCTGGAGAAGACAAAGCTCTGGAGAGATCCTATTGCACCTTCCAATACCTAAACAACTTCTAAAATAAAGCTGAAGAGGAACACTGTATAAGGTCATGTCATAGGATAAAGGGAAATTGCTTTAGGGTGAAGGAAGGTAGTTTTAAAATAAATATTAAGAAAAAATTCTTTACTGTGAGGTTGGTGAGGCACTGGAACACCACCTTTTCATTTTACCTTTGGCAGTAAACCCAGACCTTCACATGAAATGGATTTTTGTTTGCTGATCTCTGGGTGCATGGGGGAAATTGGGTTGTCAGGGGAGAACTGAGGCCCTTTTCCCTAGCTCAGCCTCACACAGAAGGGCCTTCTGCTTGGATGTCAAGACAGGAGAACTGTACTATGCCCTCCTCCTAGTTCCCACTTCACAGGAAGCTCATCCAGAGTCTCAGAAATTTGGAATTATAAAGACAGCTGAGATATTCTGGACTGTCCTATCTGAAAAACATGGAGAGTGGATGGCTGGAAGTCAAAGGCAGTGACAGATGGATGGTTAAGAAAAGAAAAGCTGTAAATATGCCTCTGGTCTCCAGGCTGACAAGTACAAGAGCAAATTAACCTCATTGCCCACCATCCCCTGAGGGTATCACCAAATGGGATGAAAGAAATTTATCCAGTGTTCATTGTGTGACTCACACTCCTGGGTTATACAATCCCTTCCCCTTCCTCCCCTACCCCAGACAGACCTCTGGCCAATACCAAGGGACTTGGTAAGGAGTCTCCTTTTTGCCCCTGCTAAATTCCAGGCAGATCCATCGAGGGAATTGGCTAATTTGGAATAGCCGCTTCCCTCCCCAAAAGGGATTTGACCCCCGGGATGCCTGCCTGTCTTGGGTCACTCCTCTCCACTCCGGTGATTGGCCTGGTCTCTGCCCCTTGTCCTTCCCCCTCCCCCGGGTAAAAAGGACAGGCAGGCCGTGTGGTCCTCTGTTCTGCAGTGGGCACAGCTTGTTCAGGAGCCTGTTCTCGAGCTGGAATAAAATCCTGGATAAAACCCCATTGCAGAATCGGTTTCCTCTCCGCTGAAGTCTGGCCTCCTGCTGAGGCCGCGTAGGACTTGCCCTGCCTCAGCCAAGAGTCGGAGAGCTGCCTCTCAGCACGGCAGATGAGCCCGGGCCAGTTCTCGCCTCACTGGGCAGCCCTCACGCTCCTGGCCGTGATACAAAGTTATCGCTGCGAGACCTGACGGGGCCTCGACAGTATCCAGCACCAATTTGATGCAAGTAGGCAGACATTTCTTTCTTGACTGAAACATAAGGGTCCAGTAACCTCTTGGTGAGGTTTCTATGGTTGTACATTTTAAACAGAACCCACCTAATATCTCTATATCCTATTCTTCACTATTTTCTGTTTATAATCATAGCTAACCCTTTTTATATCATAAAATTGGTTATTTGTTCAAAACATTCATAACAAGGGGAAAAAGAGTAGGAGAAGGCTGCTCCTACTGGGACAAACAGGAAGCAGAAAACATAGCAAGTAAAGGACAAATATTCAATGCACTACTTCTATTTCCAGTAGTTGATGTAAAACCAGAAAGACTCTGACTGGCTTCCAGTGTCCCAGATGCTTGCCCCCCCCCCCGCCCCTTTCCTTCCTCTATGGGTCAAGAGCAAAAATGAGGTGGAAATGGTCACTGCTCAAGATGAAAACAGAAGTGTTGCATATCAATAACTGCTATGGGAAAAGCAGACTTGACTTGGGGAACATTTATTTAACTTATTGCCAATTAAAAATAGAGCAGGATGGTGAGAAGCAACAACAACAACAACAAAACAACCACCTCCACTCCATCCTCACATCTATTTCACAGCCTCAACTTCCGTCTTTCATTCTTGACTCTTTTGTTTCCTCCACCCTGAAGCAGTGAAGTGAGATGAAGAATGTGGGGTTGTGGTGTGTACACAACCTGTCATTGTTCCTTCATCTCATTTTTAATGTGCTCAAGCATGAGCCCTTCCCATAGGCTGCAAACTATCAAGATTGGCTCCAGTGTGCATCATATCCGGGGGCTTCAGCTTGAGTCCTCCAAGGGCCACTGCTTTGCCAGGAGCCTGCTTCAGCATGAGCCCTGCACAGACCACAGTTCCTACAGGGTCTATCCACCCACTCTGGCATGGGATCATCCATGGGCTTCTCTGTGGATATCTGCTGCAATATGGTCTCTTCTATGGGTTACCAGAGAACCTCTGCACCATTGCCTGGGGCAACTTCTCCTTCTCCCCTTTCTTTGGTCTTGGTGTCTCACATTTTTTGGGTCATCCCTCACTTCTAGTGGAGTGTGCTGCCCTTTCTTGAATGCCTTCATGGAGACACCACCAGCATTGCTGATTTGCTCATGTGAGGCAACAGTGCATCCATTTAGGAGCTAGCTAAAACAGATTCTGTTATGTGTGACTGTCCCTGGATTCTTCTTACAATGACCACTCCTTCAATCTTCTTTCCCCATTACCAAACCTTCTCAAGAAAAATGGTATTATTAGTCACACTTAAAGATTTGGAAGAAATGCTCCAAAAAACCCGGCCCTCTAATGTCCTTTCTAAATCCTGCAGGAAATGGAACAGGTGCAGCTAATTAGGACCATTTCCTTAATATTATTATTTTCAGATATTAATTCATAGATTCATAGAATCACAGAATATCCTGAGTTGGAAGGGACCCATCAGGATCATCAAATCCAGCACCTGGCCCTTGCACAGACACCCCAGCCCTGAGAACATTATCCAAATGCTCCTTGAGAGCTGGCAGCCTTAGGGGTTGTGACCATTCCCTGGGGAGCCTGCTCAGTGCCTGACCACCCTCTAAGGGAAAAACATTTTCTTAATAGCCAGCCTAAACCTCCCCTGACACAACTTCATACCTTTCCCTTGAGTCCTGTCCCTGGTCACCAGACAGAAGAGATCAGTGTCTGCTCCTCCACAAGTTGTAGATTGCACTGAGGTCTCCTCTCAGCCTTCCCTTATCCTGAATAAACTGAATAAACCTGAAAGAGTGACCTCAGTGACTCCTCGTACGGCTTCCTTTCCAGACCTTTCACGACCTTTGTGTCCCTACTTTGGACACTCTCTAACAGCTTAATATCTTTCTTATATTGTGGTGCCCAAAACTACCCCCAGAACTCAGGGTGAGGTGACTCCAGTGCTGAGCAGAGTGGGACAATCCTATCCCTTGCCCAGCTGGCAAGGACAGTGTTGGTCCTCCTGGCTGCCAGGGCACTGCTGACTAATGTCCAACTTGCCATCAGCCAGGACCCCCAAGTTGCTTTCCTCAGCTCCAATCTCCAGGCTCTCTGTCCTCAGTCTGTCTGTACATCCACAGTTGTCCCGTCCCAGGTGCAGAACCTGGTACTTGCCCTTGTTGAACTTCATATGGTTGGTGATTGCCTACCTCTAATTTGTTGAGGTCTCTTTGCAGAGCATCTCTGCCTTTGAGGGAGTAGACTGCTCCTCCTGGTTTTGTATACTCTGTGAACTTAGTATTTGGTGAAGTCCTACATCCCAATTGTTCATGGAGATGTTGAAGAGGATTGACCCTAAAAGTGAGGAACCTCATTGGAGACCAGTTGCCAGTCTGATGTCACCCCATTACTGTCACCCTTTGTGCCTGACCCGTGAGCCAGTTTCTCACCCATCACACAATGTATTTATCCAGTTGTGTCCTGGACATTTTGTCCAGAAGGTTCCTGTGAGAAACGGTATAAAAAACTCTAGAGAAATGCAAAAAATATTGGATCAGCTGGTTGCCATTCATCAGCTAGGTAGGTTACCTTGCTGTGAAAGGAAATTAGGTTTGACAAGTAGGGCTTTCCCCTCATGAACTCACACTAGTTGTGAAAAATGACTGCCTTGTTAATCATGTGTTTCTGAATACCTCCTAGAATAATATTGCTGCTATTTTGACCAGGGATTTTACTACAAGCCTAGACTGACACACGTATGTTCACACGTCTTCATGGAACAAACAAAAACCTGTACATACAAATAAGGTCAGGAAACATCGTTAGCTGAGAACTCTGTTGTGGAGATGCAGCATGTCCCCTCACAGTGGTGACCATGGGCATGTGAGAGAGAAGCACAAGAGTATTTTCTGACAACTTAGCCAGAGACAAGACCACAGGATTGACAAAGGTAAACATCACCTGCCCACAAGGGATGCCAATAACAATTAATCTGAGACTTCTACCTGTGCTGACGTCTTTCTGCCTTGGAAATCATCGATATTTTCATCCCAGCACTTTATAGAAAGAGATCCTTCATATAGGAAAGCACGCGGAATTAGATGGGAAATGAAAAGGCAGAAGTGCAGGAAACAAGGACGCAGCCCCATTATTAGCTGGAATAGTTTGCATTTGAGATGAGCTGGTCAGAAAATTATCACTTCCACTAAGGTGCCTCTGGGCCTGAGGCAGGGCAGCACTGCTATAAAAGGCAGCCCAAGTGTCTGCTCTCTCATCCACTTCTCTCACCTCCTTCTCCTCAGAATCAGGTGAGTGGGAAGCCTCTTCTCCTCCTGTTGCTGCTGCTTCAAGACCAGCTCTTTCGTGGCTGTAGGTTTCAGCTGAGAGGGGCTGTTGTAGCGCACAGGGCTGGGAGCTGCTTCTGCTGGGAGAGGGCAGGGGAGAGAAGGTCTTGTGCAGAACAGAGAGAGAGGCTGGGACTTGGCTGAGGTGGCTCCTGAGCTTTGAGCTGGGTAGTGCAATGTGGGCCAGGAGGTGCCTGGGCTGCAGGGTGTTTGGTGGTAGCACTGGTTATCACGTGTCCTCACTTTCTGCTTCTCCCTGCCTTCCATCCTAGGTGCACCTGTGACCCTGAGCCATGTCCAGCTGCAGGCCCTGTGACCCTTGCTGCCAGCCCTGTGGCCCCTGCCCGCTGGCCAACAGCTGCAATGAGTGCTGTGTCAGGCAGTGCCAGGACTCCCACGTGGCCATTCAGCCCTCGCCCGTGGTGGTGACCCTGCCTGGCCCCATCCTCAGCTCCTTCCCACAGAACACTGCCGTGGGATCCTCCACCTCTGCTGCTGTTGGGAACATTCTCAGCTGTGATGGAGTGCCCATCAACTCTGGGGGCTTTGACCTGTCTTGCATCACCAGCCGCTATGGTGGCAACAGATGCCGTCCCTGCTAAAGGTGCCTGAATTCTTTAGGCAAGAACTTCAAACACCTCAGAACCTGGCTCTGGCCAGGAAATAGAGCTTTGGGACATGGTATTTAGTGTCTGAGTCATTGTTCCCTTCTACTTTTTTTTTTTGTCTTTCCTTTGCTGTCCGTGCCTCCCCAGGCCAGCCTAGGGGGATGTGTTGCCCTCCCTATTTCAGGCAGCCAGATGGACACCCTGCAGGGGCTCCACTGCATCTTTGTGGTTGCTCCTGGTGCTCTCTGTGAGCCATCTCTGTTTCTACCTTACATTCATTAAAGTTGTTTTGCATCCAAGCCTCGGCCTCTAAGTTGTCCTTCTTCCAGTTGCAACTCCTCCAGTCTGCTCAGGGTAGAAGGTGGAGGGGCAGAGCGTGGCACTCCCCGTAGTGGATTTTCCTTTCTGCCTTTTTCATTGGAGTTGATGAAGACCAACGCTGACTACTCCACAGCCCATGCCAAACAGAGAAAAGATAGCTCCAAAGGGTGACAGGAATGAGGAAGGGAAGCAGCAATGTTTGGGACCAGCCCACAGACTCATCCCTTCCTTCTCCTCCTGCATTACCCAGTCTAGGGCCCATGAACAGCACATATGGTCAAAGGCAGATGAGACAGGTACCTCATAGAGTTCTTCAGCACCTGGCAGGACCAAGAAGCTGTCCGGACATGCAGGGCTGAGGTGATGCAGTAGTTGGGATCAGTATCTGCCAATCAAGTTATGCAGGATGTGAGGTCCCACCCTTAACGTGTAGAAAACACTCAAAGTTCATAAATGCTCACAGGCAAAAGGAATGGCAGAAGTCAGAGGGTCTGCATAAAAACCCAAAGTTTTTTTAGTAAATTACACACTTAGTGTGAAGATTGATATAATAGTCACAGACCTACTATATAAGCACACGGCAGTGGGTTTTGGATTAAGTGGCTTTGGGAAAGAGAAGAGAGAAATTAAAGAGGGAGAGATGAATTAGTGAGGGAAATACAGAAAGAAAGAGAGGGTAAGAGAGAGGTAAAGAGAGAGAACCAGAGAAAAAGAAGTCCTGGTACCAGCATCAATCCAGCGGATGAGATGTTAGTCCTGGCTTCAGTATCCATCTATCTGTGCCAGTCTAGTCCATTGGATGTCCAAGGTCCTGAGGGCAGTACCCAGATTTGGGAAGGTATCTTTTCATGGATAGGTTTCTCTACCCCAAAGATAGGTTTCTCGCTTTCTATGCAAATGAGTTCTCATACACAGTCTGTTCTTTCAGACCTTTCTGGAAATGGGTTGGAAGCTTCAGGAGTCTTTGGCGACCCTGATCCTCCCCTAGAATCCATGTGCACTTTGTGACTTCATTTGTCTCCTTGTGCTGTCCCATGTTGTGCTTCTCTTCAGGAACTACAGGAGGTTGGTTGTTCCAGAAAAGTGTGTCCTACCTCTGTATAGCCCGTTCTCCAGCCACATCCTGTTTTTTTTTTTTTCTCACAGCATCTTCAGGAACTCCTGGAGGCACAGCTGGGCTCAAAAGAACAGCACACAATGCTCCATGGACCTTGTTTGGCTCCCCCCATGCTCTTCCTACCCAGAGTTCATGGCACAGACACCATCTGTGTCCATCTCACTGAGCACTGGTGTAGGAGCATAGAAGAAGAGGGACTTGTGAATGTCTTAAACCCACAACTTGATGGCTTTGGAGCCACCCAAGGCTTCTTGGTAAGAAGACCCTGTGAGAACAAATGGGATGTAGCTGGAGAAGTGACCATGTGGAGGTAGGACAGCACTTTTCTGGGACAAATGTCCTTGTTCCACTTGGATACTCCAACAGCTGAATCAATGCTCAAGCCAGGACTGGTGTTCTCTCTTCCTTTCTTTCCCTCATTTAATGTCTCTCTCTTGCTTCTCTTTCACTCTACCCTGTATTGACAATTGTCTTTGTTTAAAAGACAGGTGTCTGTCAAGGAAGGAGGGAACCTTCATGGAATGGAAAATATGATACCCTTCCCTCCAAATTATTATTATAACTTTGAAATTATGGGGCTTTCAGACAAAGATATAGGAAAAGGAATAACAGTTTTTTACTAGAATATATATAACAAGGCAAACAAACATCACAGGCAGCAACAACAAACAGACCCAGACACGCAGTCACAGCCTTCTCTCAGCTGTGGCACTTTCCCCTTTGGTGCAGTTCCGGTCACAGCCAGCAGGGGCGCTGGTGGCTCTCGGCCGGGCAGGGCGGGTGCGCTGATTCCCCCGAGCCTGCAGGGGGCGCTGTGGCGCGAGCTCGGCGCGTCTCCCTCATGCAGTAATGGCGGCTCAGGCGACAGAGGAGAGGGGAGGTGGCTCCCATTGCAAAACTCATGGGGAGCAGCCGGCCTGAGTGCCACTGCTGCTGGTGAAATGTGCTGTAGCAGGATCCTCAGAGTGGTGAGCTGCAACAGCAGAGGTGAGCTTGCTCAGGAAGGCAAATGAAATGTAGCAAAAAACCCTGAAGCTGTGGGAGGAACAGTGGGGGTCCAGGCAGATGTGGGGTATTGAATTAAAATGTAGCAAAAGCTATCGAAGCAGGGGCAGAAAACAGTGGGGCTGAATGGCCCCAAAAGAAGGGAGAGAGTGGAGGGAGGGGATTGTTTTGTGCTTTCCCCTGGCTCTCAGGTCTCCCATGTGATGTCCTGGGGATGGGAGCAGGAGCTGAGCTCCTGCAAGCAGCCAGCAGATGCTCCCTCCAGAGAGAGGGAGCACATCAGGGTCCTGGCTTTGCCCTGAGGAACCCAGGCAGATGGTGAGGGTCCCTCCCAGTGATATTGGGTGTAGAAAAGGTCCCAGCTCAACAGCTGCTCTTGAGAGCAGAGGTTCACCCATGGTAAGGAAGGACAGTGAAGGATAAAACTCTGCAGTGGCAGCAAGTTGTTCCCAAAGCAGCAGTCTGCCACCAAGACCACAATCGTCTCCCCTCCAATCCCCAAAGAGAGAAGGCAAGAGAGGGCTGAGCCCAGTCCCTGACCCCCAGCTAAGTCTCGCAGTCTCTCTGCACTTCCCAAGAGAAACCAACCACCAAGCTCAGTCCCCAGCTAAGAGACTGCAGCCAACTGCACTCCTTTCCCCCCTCCTCCCAATCCTGGCCACATCTTTTCTCTCCTAAATATCCTGGTTCCCATGTCTTAGGCAACAAATGGGAGAAAAATTCCCTTGGAGAAAGAAAAAAAAGGAAAAATCCTAACCTCCAACAACAATTCCCTAGCCTGTTTTTACAGTAGAAGATAATTTACACCAATTTCCATGCCAAGTGTGTTATTTATTTACTTTTCTTATTGTTTTTGACCATGGGCATTAGCAAATCTTGGGTGCTCTCTTTTCTTTAGGGGTGGAACGCCACATTTTTACAGATATCACAGACAGGATGCTGTGATTGAAGGGTTCCGTGCAGGATACCATCACTCTTCACACGAGTTCCAGGAAGGAAATGCTAGGTAGTTACTCTCTGGCTTTTAACAGCCATGAGGGATACAAGCAGCTGCAAGCCACAACTGTCATGGAAATGTCAGTTTCTGGCTGCTTCCCATTTCTGGAAAAACTGGGGGGATATGATGCCTGTCCAACTCCCCTGGGCATAGAATGGGCAAGCAGGAATTTGTATAATCTGTTGTTACACTGATAAATGCAATGTTAGAGGAACAAAAGGTACAGAGGGGAAAAGGAAAAGCAGTTTTGTGTATCATGTCAGGAGTGACTTTTACCACTGCCCTAAAGAAGAGGTATGTCAATAAACTAGTGGAGGGGAAAATTACTAGATCTCTGCAGGATTTGGTGAGGAGCTTGCAGGATCAGTTAAAGGAAGAGAGGCTAAGCAGGATTTGGGAGAAGGTGTTGCTTGCTGTTGAGCCTGATCAGGATATGCAAAAGAGACTGCAGGTGGAGGCTTTGCTTGCTGTGAAGAACTACCATGCCAGGAATCTTTAGAAGGAGCTTCAGAATGCGTATGAGAGAGAGAATCTTATAGCAGGAATTGCAGTGTGCAGAACGGGACCAATTGCAGAAACATGGTCTTGTAATTTTGGTCTCTCTGAATTTTTTTATTGAATCATGGAGTTTGAGGACTATTAAAAGATCTATTATTCTGATAAAGAGCCAGACATAGCATTTGCATTGGCATCTGATGAGAATGAAGTAACATTACAACCCCTAACTAAAACTAAAACCACAGATGGTTTTACCACATACAGTAAATTCCTACTTAAACTGTTCCATATACAGTGATGAAGATATCAAAGTTCCAGTAAAAGTATAGAAGACTTCCACAGAAGCTGGAAAAGGAGTTGGAAACTGAAGGTGTTGACGCCTGATGGGTGATGATCAAATTATGCTGTCTAAGCCAGTAGCCCAAGTTTACTGAGGGCTGGGAGTGTTCCTGGTGGTACATGATTAGAGAGAACCTTAACTCATAAGGCTGCCTCTTCATTAGACAGAAGGGTTAGAACCTTTCAAGCAGGTTGATCCTGACTACAGAGAACTGAGTAAAGATGATTCCTTCTCTCTTTCAAATTCCCCCATACATGAAGACTGATCCACTACAAAGCCTTGGGGTAGAGCAGTAAACCACACATGAAAAATGACCCCATTTGATCAGATTCAGGTGGCTGAATTGCAAGAACATTATGGCCACAAGCCAGGCAAGGTTGAAATTCAACAAGTGGAATCCTATCAATGCAGACATAATAATGGCCCAGACATTAGGATTTTAGTTGTTTTTCATCAATTAATAAATTTTTGAATAGATATGGGAGCACAACATTCAGTACTAATGCAGTGGGATCCTGAGAAGTTGTGTATGGAATGACAAAGTTAAAATCACTAAAGCAGACGGAACATTACATACTGAACTGATAAGGGTAATTTATGTTAAGAAGTGGATGTCAGCCACTCATATTGCAATTAAAGATCACAGAGAAAATATTTTGGGTTCTGAATCATCAAACCTGCTGTCTGCTGGACAGGAGTGTGTGGCCCTTCTGCTCAAATGTTAACACTAATACTAAAAGAAATTCAGAGACTCTAGTGTGCATGCTTCATGTGGTGACTGCCTTCCCTGATTCAAGGATGGCTGGTGTTGGACTTTTGCTGTTGCATGAGGAGGAGTTTCTGTAGTTCCAGCCAATTTAGCCCCACTAGCAGCTGGGGTACCCAATATTGCAAACCTAAAAGCCACACCTGAAGCAGCCATGTGCTTGGGCATTGATGGGGTAGTAGCAGGCCAGGAGAAAAGACTCACTCACTCACACTCCTGTTCTAATTCTCCTTTCTCAATCCTTAAAGAGCTGAAGAGAGTCATATCTTACAGTTTATTACAGGCAGTTGATTGCCAATAGCGTGCCTTTAACTGCTGTTGTGCTAAATTCTGCAGAATTGGTAACTCAAATTTAGAGAGCCTCCCACTCTTGTATAGCAACCCTGGATGTAAAATAAATATTTTTTATGATTCCATGCCAGTAACATGGCAAGGCTCCATTTGTCTTGCCTGGAAGGGTGGACAATACACCTTTATTGATCGACTCTCACATGGGTATAAACATTTCTGCATGATTGTACAGGCTGTGCTTGCCAGACATTTACAGACAGTCTCACTTTCTCTGGATGTGTAATTATGTAATATTCTAATTGTGGAAGACACCACCACCCCCTCTGAAAAAGTGGGCAAAGCAGAAACAGTACTGTGCCAAGCAGTTAATGAACTAGAAGTTAAGATTACACCTGAGGAATGTCAAGGCAAAACTGGCCCTGATGGACCATAGACATTTTTATTACTTGACGCAACTGCATTTAAAGAGACAGAGCAAAGATACTCTGAGTGGAAAAGGTACTTTTGTCATTACTCCAAGCGGTTATACACCTTGAGCAACTAAGCAGTAACCTGTCTGTGCCAGCTCTGCTGAGACTTGTTTTATCTTTCCAGGAACATTACTGGGAAATGTGCCAGTGCATCCCACAGAAGATTGAATTACTTATAAAAGAACTGTTTATCATTTTTGTAGAAGCAATCATTGCCAGCAGGAAGCAATTTTGGTTCCCACATCAACAAGCTCAACCACAGGGTTGAAACCCTCACTTCTTTTATTTATGCTAATCAATATGGTAACCATATGCATTCTGCACTACACACATTTCTCTCTTGTGGGTGGGGCAGCAATTACAAAGGAAGGTGGCATTCAAAAGGTAACCTGGGATAATACAAAAGGAAATTCCACTCCTAGCAACTAGATACTAGTAGCAACTAATCATTTTCCTTTATGACCCCACTAACGGTAAACCACAGTTTTTGTTGTAACAGTACATGGTGCTTCAGTATATACCATATACCAAATCATTGCGTCAGGATTAAATCCCAATGGAGATGCATTCTAGCCCCTAGAGCACAGAGTGTGGGCCTGATGGAATGGATGTGCTTGTGTGAAAGCTCCTTGTGATTTTGTATTTGTAGACAGAACTATTGCACATACAAGTACTCTATTATTTGTGCTTGTAACTTTGTTGACATTATGTGATGTGATTTTATTCAGCTCCTCTTATATCTTACCAATTGTTATGATTTAATTATACACTGACTTAACACCAGCAGCCTATTCCTACAGAATGAATCTCACTTGGATGTGAAAAATTCTGTTGAAGGAAGCTTGGGAAAATGGACAGAAAATTTTGATTACCATTCATCCTGATGTAGAATAATCCACGGGGTGATGGAGCAACCAAAGAAAGACAGGGAATACCATTGTTGGGACATTTTTTTTGGATGGTCACCAAGAGCAACTGAAGTTTCTAATAGAACATTATACCCTGTGATTATTCTTCTGATGTTAACCTTTTTTGCCTTTTATTTTCATAATCAGATTATATATTAAAATGTGGGGGATTTTAAAGACATTAACTCCCAAATTCAGAGATAGCTTATATAGCTTTCTCCCTTTCTCTCTCTCTTTCTCTTCTTCTCCTTTTTCAGTCCAAATCCGTATTGATATTTGAGCCCAGGTGATGCAGAAGCCTAGATGATAAGGTGTCTCAAATACCAATAACCAGATAACCAAGGTTATCTTGGCTATCTTGGAGCCAACTGTTAGGGGTTAGCCTTGTTTCTTTTTTCACCTATAGAATTTTTTCCCAAGAGTTGCAAGGCAATTGATGGCCGAGTACTTATGAGTGATCAGGTGAAGACAAAAGCATGGAAGGTAGCACTTAGCTACATCCTTGTCTCCGGGAGTTTTTTCCCCGAGGTGGGGGGGGAGAGAAAGACAGGGGCTGGGGGGGGCAGCTTCACTTGGTGGTGTGGTCTGCGTCGGGAGCAGACGCGGCTGCCATTGCTGTGTGGGTTTCTCACTGGCACCACCGGGATCTGATCCTGGAGAGAGAGCTGCCATCGTCTGCTCATGTGCCCAGATCCAGATTCCTCTTTTTTGCTGCCCTGCTGGAGCTGCCTCGGCTGGGCATCCTGTCCCACTGCCTCGGCGTTGTTTTGGAGCTGCTGCACCGCGGGCCGCACTGGCCTCCCTCCAGACATCCCTGCCCTCCAGTGACCACCGACTGAGCTCCGAACTTCATCCGATCCACCAGCCCGGGATTCCCCACCGTTCCAGCTTAGTACTTTTCTTTGAAGTCCCCCAGAGACCAGACTGCCCCGGTTTTGTGGACCAAGCTCCGTCAAGTCCCTGGTTCTGTTTTCGCTATTAATTGCTGTAGTTGTTGTTGCTTGTTTGCCTTGTTATACCTATTAGTAAAGAACTGTTATTCCTATTCCCATATCTCTGCCTGAGAGCCGTTTTAATTTTCTAAATTATAATAATTTGAGGGAAGGGGATTTGAATTATCCATTCCAAGAGAGGCCCTGCCTCTCTTTAGCAGATACCTGTCTTCTTTCAAAACCAAGACACCAACCAAGGACTGTTGGTAAGAAGGCACTGGAAGAAAAATAGGCTGTGGCTGGAGAAGGGGGTGCAGAGAGGTAGGCAGCCCATTTTTACAACAAACATTTCTCTCCTGGAGAGAAGCACAACACAGTATGGTGCAAACACAGGAATGAGATCACAAAGTGAGCATGGACTGTTAATCAAAGGTTGACCCAGCAGCAGTGAGCACTGGTTTGATCAAAGTCCTCATCCAGGAAGAACTCAATGGACAGATTACATACATTCATACATGCAAGAAATGTTACAAATTTATAATAAAGCCATAGGACATTTGCATAAATTCAGATGAAAGTAATTTACCAGTGCATTAGCCTGAGTATGGCTGATAGCAAACTTGTGAATTACCTCAGTCCTGCATGTCTGGATATTAGCTGAGTCCCGCCTGTGCTGAGAGAGTGTATCTTATCTACACGTGGACTGTAGACCAGGTAATGGAGGGGAGGAAGAGGTGAGGTTATAGGCTGTCCCGAGGTATTGTTGTTTCCCTTCACAACTGTTGCCAAACTTTGGAGCCATGGTCTTCCTGATGATCTTTGGATTTTGAGTACCAAGGGATGACTTTGTCAGCTTCAGGGGAATTGAACCCTCTTCTTCCTCCACCATTTTCCCTAAGCAATATGGAAGGTTTGACAGAAAATGAAGGATGACTCAGAGGCCATGGTTTGGATGCAAAAGTACTTTATTGAGTCTAAAGAAAAGAACATGGCTCACAAAGAGCACGAGGAGCAGCCCTTACAATGCAGTGGAGCTCCTACAGGGTGTCCATCTTCCTGCCCTAAAGAGGAAGGGAGGGCAACAGGCCCCCCTGGGCTGGCCTGGGGACACATGGACAGCACAGAAAGAAGATGGAATACTAGGAGAAAGAAACATCATCCAAAAGCTGTAAATAGAATGTCCAGAAGCTCTATCTCCTGCCCAGAATCATGTTCTGCCCAGAACCATGTTCTGAGGTCTTGGAGGTTCTTGCCTGAGGACATTGCCAGCAGCATCTTTAGCAAGGACGACATCTGCTGCCACCATAGCAGTTGGTGATGCAGGACAGGTCAAAGCTCCCAGAGCTGATGGGCACTCCGCCACAGCTGAGAATGTTGCCAACAGCAGCAGAGGTGGAGGATCCCACAGCAGTGTTCTGTGGGAAGGAGCTGAGGATGGGGCCAGGCAGGGTCACAACCACAGCTGAGGGCTGGATGGCCACATGGGAGTCCTGGCACTGCCTGACACAGCACTCAGTGCAGCTGTTGGCCAGCGGGCAGGGGCCGCAGGGCTGGCAGCAAGGGTCACAGGGCCTGCAGCAGGACATGGCTCAGGGACCCAGGTGCACCTGGCACAGAGGGCAGGGAGAAGCAGAAAGTCAGGACACATGAGAAGCAGCACTGCACCCAAACACGCTGCAGCCCAGGCACCTCCTGGCCCACATTGCACTGCCCAGCTTAAAGCTCAGGAGCCACCTCAGCCAAGTCCCAGCCTCTCTCTCTGTTCTGCACAAGACCTTCTCTCCCCTGTGCTCTCCCAGTAGAAGCATCTCCCAGCCCTGTGCGCTACAACAGCCCCTCTCAGCTGAGACCTACAGCCACGAAAGAGCTGGTCTTGAAGAAGCAGCAGGTGCAAGAGGTGGAGATGGTACTTCCCACTCACCTGATTCCTGAGGAGAAGGAGGTGAGAGAAGTGGATGAGAGAGCAGAGACTTGGGCTGCCTTTTATAGCAGTCCTGCCCTGCCTCAGGCCCAGAGGCACCGTAGTGGAAGTGATAATTTTGTGACCAGCTCATGTCAAATGTGCACCATCCCAGCTAATGGTATGGGCTGTGTCCTGCTTTCCTGCATTGCTGCCTTTTCATTTCCTGGCTTCTGCCACGTGTTTTCCTATATGAAGGGTCATTTCTCTAAGTGCCAGGATGAAAGCATCGAGGACTCCAGGGCAGAAAGACATCAGTGGACAAAGAAGGTTTAGATCAAGGGCTGCTGGCATCCCATGTGAGCAGGTGATTTGTACCTGTGTCATTCCTCTGGATTCCTCTGGTGGCCAGAAATCAACCCTGCTCTCATGCTTCTTGTACACAAGCCCAAGGTCTGCATGTGACATGATACATTTTTTCTTTTGCTTCCTTCACCACTCTGTGGTCAACACTCAGTGTTATGCTCAGGTGGGCTTCTGCTGGGAGGGTTTGACCTTAGTGCTGCACTAAGAGTACTCAGAAAAATTGTGCATCCCATCTCTGCACTCTCTGCAGGTCCTCTGTCCTTCTATGGTGCACTTGAGTTTGTTCTGCCAGTGTGAAGGTTTCATGCAGAGCACATGTGTCAGCATGGGATTGTGAGACCTTAATCCTGAAAGCATGTGAAGATCATGGTGGGGGACTCTCCCCTGTTGTGTCCTTGAGCCCCACAATGTTGCCATCTGCCCTTGCTAGAAGGAGACAATTTAGACTTTAACACTGCTGTCTTCAGCCTTGCAGAGAAATCTTCAGAGAATTGAAATGCAACCTCTGCCTCCTGCACCGTCCATTTTTTGCCTTATGTTTAATAAGAAATGCCAAGAATGTCTGCCCACTCCCACAGACTATAATCCCTAAGAGGTCCCTTCTGGTGTGACATTGCTAGTAACGGGAAAGGGACACAGGGTCCCTGTGTCCAGGCCAGTGCCTGAAGCACTTCTACAGCTCAGCAGCCTGGTGCTGAGTGAGGCAGGGCTGAGACCTCCCAGCAAATGGGTATTGGACCTGACCCGTGTTCAGGTGTTGCTCTGCTGAGACATGTAGGACAGTTGGACCAACCCAGTATAAGGGTTGCATAGCTGAGTGCTTCTCCCTTCCCTTTGGTGGCCTTGCTGAGGTCTTTGCCAGGTGGTTCTCCTGGGAGGCTTCAGCCAGAACCATCTCCCCTTCCTGTTGGGGCAGCTTTCAAGACTAGGTCCTAGTATTTCTAACTGTATTCTGAGTTAGATCTCCAGCTATGACATCTGTGCCTTTATCTGCCCAGGACCCCATTGCTCTCAATTTGGACTTTGATATGCGTCTAATTTCCCAACTTGACCTGAGACCTGTCGCATCTCTGTGAGCACACAGAGATGGTGCGATTGCTAGACTTTGCTGAACCCTGGTTATTGTCATGGGACCTCATCCAGACATCATCTGATGATGTTAACATTAAGGAACTCACAATAACCTCCACATGTTTCTTTTCCTGAGGGACCTGCCAAAGACATTGGATGACTTGGATGGCTGTATTTTTAGAGTATTTCTTCTGAATATTTAAGCAGGACTAGTAATGCTATTTTTCTTGAGAATATTCAAAGATTTTTCCATCTTCCTATCTGTTCCAGTAGGAACAGTCTCCTTCTCCCGCTGTTTTTCCTCTCAGAGGACTGTGGGCAGTGATAACAATTGGCCCTTGTACTTGTCTACCTGAAACCAATGTCAGGTTTACAGCTTTTCTTTCCCCAACCTTCCATCACACACTGCCTCTCTCTCCCAGCCCAACCACTCTTCATGTTTCCCAGAAAGGACAGAGCAGAAAATCTCAACTGTCTTTGTAGTCCCAAATTTCTGAGGTTCAAGCCCCAAAGGCTGTTCCCCATGACCTCCAGGCTACAGGAGAGGTGGGAGGTCAGAGGAGCGGCATGCTACAGTGATCCCTTTCCTGTGAGAGATTGGGGTTATTGCCTCAGGGAAAAAAAAAAAAAAAATATTAGAGAACATCCACCATGCATTTGTTACTCTCTTGAGCCCCAGGATGTCATTACACTTCCCATTTCAGCTGTGATAAGATAAAATATTTTCATAGAATGGTTTGTTTGAAAGGACCTTAAATATAACTTAGTTCCAACCCCCTGCTATGGGCAGAGGCACCTTCCACTAGACCTGGTTGATTCAAGCTCTGTCCAACATGGCCTTGAACACTTTCGGGGAAAGGGCAGCCACAGCTTCTCTGGACAACCTCTTCCAGAGCCTTACCACCAAGACAGTAAATAATTTCTTCCTAATATTTCATTTAAAATTAACCTTTTCAGTTTAAAGCCATTTGCCTTTATCTTATTCCTACATTCTCCCATAAAGGGTTCCCCTAACTTTCTTTAGGTACTGGAAGGTGCTATAAAGTCTCTCCAGAGCCTCTTCTTTTCTTTGTGAGATGAACCACTCCAACTCTCTTAACCTGTCTTTGTAGCTGAGGTGTTCCAGCCCTCTCATCATCTTCACAGGCCTCTTCTGGACTCTTTCCAGTGGGTCCATATCCTTCCTATGGGCCTTTTACATTGGGGGTCCCAGAGCTGGAAGCAGTAGTCCAAGTGGGATCTCACAAGAGGGAACTAGAGGGGGAATGTAGCTTCCCTCAGCCTGCTGGTCACATTTCTTTTGATGCAACCCAGGATATGGTCAATGTTTTGGGCTGCAAGCACACATTGCCTGGTCATGTTGAGCTTCTTGTGCACCAAAACCCAGGGTCCTTCTCTGCAGGGCAGATCTCAATCCATTCCCCACCCATCCTGTATTTTTCCTTGGTCCTGCCCTGAACCCAGGTGCAGAACCTTTCACGTGATCTTCTTGGACTTCATGAGTTTTGCACAGGCCCAGGTCCCAAAGTCCACCAAGGTCCCGATGCTCTCTATGGAGCATCTAAAGTGCTGTCTGTAAAGGTGAGCCAGCCTTGCCTCAGAAATTTGTCAAGCCCAGAAGGGACAGATTTCCATCCATGCCCACATCAGGCTTGTTTCCCTGAAGATAAAGTAACAGCTTCACTTGACAATATGGTAAATTAATTTCATGGTTTTGTGAATGAATTAATTGCTATGGATAAATGATCAGCTCAGTTAGTGTCCTGTCAGAAAAACGCTTTTTCTGACACAGAGATGGGGCTCCTGAGAGGCGTCTTAAAGACTTTTATTCCATTTTCAGTCTCATGAGAAGGGTAAGATGGTATAGATGTTACAATTCACGCCACCACAATCAGAAGCCAAACTATTTCCTAATTACAACACATTATAAGCATTTTTTGGCCTATCAGCTTTTGCCACACAATGCTGCTAATACTTCTAAGCCAATAATCTATTAAAATACCCTGCATGGGTCTTGCTATAATACATCTTTCATAATTCTGTTTCTCCAGAATATCTAGTCTATTTGCAAAGTCATCACTTGAAACTTGTTTCTAGTTCAATTTCTCTCTCAACAATGTCTGTCTTATTCCATGGCATTTCTAAGTCAGCATACTTTATCTCAAAGTTTGCATACAGAAGCACAGGACTATGTGAGTCTTCTGTCAGGCTTTGAAAATTCTCTACAAATCCATTTCCCACATCCCTCCCTCTCTCTTCAATGGAAAAAACTTTGATGGCCTTATTCATCATTGGCCGTACACAGTGATGTACAGAAGGCAGTATCATTAATATTGCCACTTTAACAATCAATATATGTAAACCTATTTTGCAAAGCTCCTTTAGCCAAGGTACAAAGGAGCTACATCCTCAAACAAATCCTCTAATCATGATCCATCATCTGTTTTAATTTGATTTGCCAAACCTCTCAGTTTTTAAAGCTGTTTGTGGATGGACTCTGAATGGTCTGACAAACTCATACAACACAATCCTTCAAATTCCTCACAACCATGCCCATGTGCTAGTGAAAGAAAATCGATGTTCTGTAAGGTTGCACATCTAACAGCACTAACATCTGTCATGATATCACTAATTATAATGGAAGTAGCATTGACTTCTTTGCTCAACCAACACCCCAATCGGTCTAATTGTTTCAATGCTATTGCTGAGGCAAGCTGAGGTACAAATAAACCTGATGTAACTCATTTTGCAGGGCCCCCAGATTTAAAATTGCTGTTACAGTTTTCGTCATAATGACGGGCAAATCCTTTTCATCTGTATTTTCTCTTGATGGCTTTTTTAACACTAGGTGCTATCACAGTGACCTGTCCAATGCTACGTGGGCCACCTTTAATTTTTGAGGGAATGCCTTGCCAGGCTCTATCTCCACAAATAAGCCAATATCCTTTTGGCAATTGCTATGGAAACTTATGGAGCACAGGGGTAGTACAATTGCACAAAGAACTTGAGTTTCTGTACACAGGATGATGGGGAGTAACATTTAATTGCGCATCTCCCTGATACTGAAGCTCAGCACAAAATTCCATTGTCAAAAACCAAGAATTTCCAATTCTTGAGGTTCAGAAGGTGCTTTAAGAAGGTCATGCCAATTAGTTACAGGATTTGTCTTATTGGCAGCCTCATGCCAATATTTGTCCTTGGCTGGCACTGGCACATGGACCAAACAGGTAGCAAATGGTTTGTCTGGGCTCAGATTGGTCAAGTATGTGATGTCAGAGCCTGCTGACTTGGCTAAAGCAACCCAAACATTTGTTTTTGGTTGATCTACAGGTGTATCTGCATTGCAAAAGCAAGCAAGGGAAACTAACAAGTGCCAATATCTCATTTGATCAAGCTCCATGTTCTTGTTCAGCTACTTTTTGGCAAAAAGCTTTCCCATGTATTTCAATTTCAAGAAAATCTTTTAGCACTTTCTGCTTTTCTGTTTTCTCAAATTTGTTCAGTGACTGGCCAACTCTAAGGCACTAGCCTGTCCTGTTTACACTTAATTTTACAAATTTGGATATCTTGGGATTCTTTTTAACACGATGGACATCACACTTTTGCCAAAAGTGCTCTACGATACCAACGATTTTCACAGTCTAAACATCAACAACATAGAACCCAAAGTTTGTAGTTTCTGCAGGTTGAACAGGAAGTGAGCCGTAATCTCTCTGTGCAGCTCACGTCTGTGCACTCGTTTCCCTGCTTGTGGAATTGGAAGTGCATTCTTGTGCATGATAGGGTTTCACATTCTTTGCTGGAACCCACTTTGCTATTCCACAAGCATACCCTTTGCCCCAGGTTTTTAGCAAAAATGGTCCTTCAAATTGTCCAGTCTCAGGGTTTCTAATTAAAACTGGAGGATTTTCTTTCTGTTTTGCCTGTGTGTTGTTTGAAAAGTGCCTAAAAATTGGAGGATTGGTTTCTGCAAATGAGCTATTCAAAAAATTAAAAACATATAAAGCTTTGCTCAACCACATCTAAGGCATTGCTTGGGCCACTCCCCATTTCTGTTGATTTAGAATGTGTTTCAGAGTGTGATGTGTCCTTTCAATAATTGCTTGGCTTATGGGGGAATAGGGAATTCCAAAAGTGTGGAGTGCTGACTGGCATTTCATCAGGTGGTTCTGCTGACTGGTCTACCTGCACCCAAGAAAGCCATCACTTAATCTAAGTCCCCTGAAGTGGCCTCTGCTGATCCTGATCCAGCAGCTGCTCCCACCCCACCGTGTGTGCCAAAGAAAAGCAAAGAGTTGGAGAACCTGTGCTATGAGGAAAGACTGAAGGAGGGTAGCCTTTTCTCCCTGGAGAACACGACTCTTGTGGAGGACCATATCACAGTATTTTAGTGATTAAATGGGACCTACCAAGAGCATGGAGAGTTTTTCAGCACAAGGACCCACATGGAGGGGCTGTCCATGAGGGTCACACACGGAATGAAGAGGAACTGGAGATGATTTGAATGCTGGCAACTGAGAACAGTGCACGGGTCTCAGCAGGAGCAAGTGAAGCCTTGGTTTCTGGACACAGCGAGATGTGCACAGGGGCTAGGAAAATGGAGAAAGATCATATCTCTGCCCTGAACTGAGGACAGGAGCATGTGTGGAACCTCATAGGCTTCATGGAACACTCTGTACCTGAGTTGTTATTCTGTGCCAAGCAGTGCCCTGAAGAGTTCCTTTTCTGCATGCAGGTGACCATGGATATCCGGGGATGACATGGATTACAGCACTACTCAATGCTGAAGGAAAATGAATTTTTGTATCCCATCCCCACTGCTGCCACCCTTTGAACCTGTGGTTTCACTGGTGGCCTCTGTTTGTGCAGTAGCCAAGGACGTCTTCATTAGCTCCAAGGGAAAGAGAAAAGAGGAAAATCCACTGCAGGGACTCCCATCCTCTGCCTTTTTAAACTTTGTACATGAGCAGATTGGAAGAGCTGCCACAGAACAAAGGAGAACTTGGAGGCCAAGGCATGAGAGCGCAACAACTTTAATGAGTCTAAAAAAGAAAAGAAGACTACCAGGGGCAGTCACAAAGCTGCAATGAAGCTCCTGCAGGGTGTCAACCTGCCTACCACGCAGAGGGAGAGAGGGCAAAATATCCCCACTAGACTGGACTGGGAAGACACAGAGAACAGGTGGTAAGAAAGAGCAGAGGGGAAGAAGCTCTGTCATGTCCCCTCACATGGCAGTCCTTGAGTGTGTGGGCAAGAACCACAAAAGAGGTGCCCATTTCCTGACAACTTGGATGAAAACAAACCACAAAGAAATGACCCAAATGGACATCACCTGCCCACAAGGAATGTCAACAGCCCTTGATCTGAGACTTCTCCCTCAGAAATCCTTGAGCTTCTCATCCCAGCACTTACTGAATGAGATCTTCCTATAGGAAAGCACGTGGCAGAAGCCAGGAAATGAAAAGGTAGCAATGCAGGAAAGCAGGACACAGCCCCTGCCATTAGCTGGGATGGTGCACATTTGACATGAGCTGCTCACAAAATTATCACTTCCACTAAGGAGCCTCTGGGCCTGAGGCAGGGCAGCACTGCTATAAAAGGCAGCCCAAGTCTCTGCTCTCTCATCCACTTCTCTCACCTCCTTCTCCTCAGGAATCAGGTGAGTGGGAAGCCTCTTCTCCTCCTGTTGCTGCTGCTTCAAGACCAGCTCTTTCGTGGCTGTAGGTCTCAGCTGAGAGGGGCTGTTGTAGCGCACAGGGCTGGGAGCTGCCTCTACTGGGAGAGGGCAGGGGAGAGAAGGTCTTGTGCAGAACAGAGAGAGAGGCTGGGACTTGGCTGAGGTGGCTGCTGGGCTTTGAGCTGGGCAGTGCAATGTGGGCCAGGAGGTGCCTGGGCTGCAGCATGTTTGGGTGTGGAGCTGCTTCTCACACATCCCCACATTCTGCTTCTCTCTCCCATCTGTTCCAGGTGCACCTGTGACCCTGAGCCATGTCCTGCTGCAAGCCCTGTGACCCTTGCTGCCAGCCCTGCGGCCCCTGCCCGCTGGCCAACAGCTGCACTGAGTGCTGTGTCAGGCAGTGCCAGGACTCCCATGTGGTCATTGAGCCGCCTGCTGTGCTGGTGACCCTGCCCGGCCCCATCCTCAGCTCCTTCCCCCAGAACACTGCCGTGGGATCCTCCACCTCTGCTGCTGTTGGCAACATCCTCAGCTGTGGCGGAGTGCCCATCAACTCTGGTGGCTTTGACCTGTCCTGCATCACCAACTGCTATGGTGGCAACAGATGTCGTCCTTGCTAAAGATGCTGCTGGCAACATCCTCAGGCAAGAACCTCCAAGACCTCAGAACATGATTCCAGGCAGGAGATTGAGCTTTGGGACATTGTCTTCACAGCGTCAAACCAGGGTTCCCTTCTTCCACCTTTTTTCCGCTTTCCTTTGCTGTCCATGTCTCCCAGGCCAGTCTAGTGGGGACATGTGACCCCAGCTCCATCTTTTCACCAGGCAGATGCACACTCTGCAGGAGCTTCACTGCATCTTAGTGGCTGCATCTAATGCTCTCTGTGAGCAACCGCCTGTTCCTCTTTACACTCAATAAAGTTGCTTTGCATCCAAGTCTGGCCCTCTAAGTCCTCATTTGTTCTGTAGCAAACCTTCCAGTTCATTCAGGGAAAATAGGTGGAAGAAGCAGAGAGTGGAATTTCCTGCAGTGGATTTTTCTTCCTGCCCTTTTCCTTGGAGCTGACAAAGTTACCCCTGGCTACCCAGCAGCTATGGACTACCAGGGAGACATCAGGCAATATTGTAAAGGGAAACAAGAATTCCTGGGTCAAGCCCACAGCTTCATCTCTTCCTTCTCCCCCACTCCCTTACCTAGTCTAGGGTCTGTAGCTCCCACACAAGAGCACAAGCAGATGAGATACACTCCCTCAGCACAGGCATGCAAAGCTGTCCAGACACGCAGGGCTGAGGTAATTCTCAAGTTAGGATTGGTGCCAGTCATATTCTCAGGATACAGTCTGGTAAATGACATTTGGTTGGGTTTGTTGCAAAGGACTTATGGCTTCAGTATTAAATTACAACATTTCTTCCATGTATGGATGGATGTAACATTTCTTCCATGTATGGATGGATGTAACCTGTCCGCCAGTGTCTTCCTGACTGAAGCCTTGAATTATGTCTTGAATTATAGTCAAGTTATGGAAAACATTAGTTAATATCTTGGGTTTGTGCATGTTTTGTCCAGATGCTGTTAGTATTTGAAAATTTAAAAATAGTGAGAGAGAGGAAAACTTTCTCCTCTCCTGATCATCTAAGACCTCTTGTCTCATTTTTCTTCCTCCAATCCTCCATCGCTTCTGCCTCTTCCTTCTGATCTGTCTCAGCCTAGTTTTTCACAGAGGTATGTGAAGAAAAACTATTACAGAAGCTCTTTCTCTGCAGTAAACATTTTCTTACCTTTCAACCCAAACAGACAGGACCTTTGATAGTTGATGTAGGGACATGAAAGCTCTCTCATCCCACTCATTCTTAGGGAGTTGCAGTCTCTCCTCTAGCTGGCACGTGTTGTGCAGCATGCCCTGATTATCCACTCTTCCTGCATGTTTGCAGTGCCAGGGCTTGCTTTTTTTCTCTCCCTTAACCTTGGAGTCTTCCAAAAGGACAAGAAACAAGGAGCACAGTTAAACATCTCACAGATCCCTCACCCTGCTGGAGGTGTCCTGGAGCCAGCACAGAAAGACCAGCCACTACAGGCTGTTCTCTGGAGACTCTTGGCAGCATGATATTAGGTATGGAAGATCTGATTCACTTTGGGATATCCATATGGGAGGTAAATGGCATTATACATGCTGAGCTGAGGTCTCAAACCTCCTGCCCAAACACCTCCCTTTCCTTGCTGTTCCCATAAATGTGGCTGTAGCACAGAATAAGAAACAAAATGGGAGCCATTTCTGCTAGAAGTTTTTCCCTGCAGAATCACTGACCCATGTTTTCCTCCAAGCACCATTGGGCAGATCACTGTCACCCAGCAATGACAACTCAGAGGACAGGAGACAGCACCTTCCATTTAACTTGTGCCTACCAGACCAGTAACTTTTAATGTTTTGCTCTGGTACCAGGTGCGGAAAGGCCAAGCCCCACAGCTGGTCTCCTATCATGCAGGGACCGGCCCCAAGCACAGCGGCCGTATCACCACGGGGAAATGCAGTGTCCTGAAGGTGCAGGAAGTGGAGGTCTCTGACAGTGCTTGTACTTTTGTGCTGTGCAAGACACCCTGGTGCAGGGAGCTTCCTGGGCTGTACAAGAAGCCAGGGCAGGGAGGGGATGTGTCAGTGCGAGGCTGAGGTTGGGGAGAGTTGGGCTCCTCTCTTGGAGCGCTATTTCCTTGGTGCACCCAGAGACCTTCAGGTCATTACATTCTTCTAGAAGGAGTCAATGTCAGTGGCTTGAGAAGAAGAAAAGGGTGGTAGGAAAAACCCTGCATTGGAACTGGTTTCCCTGTGCATCCTAGGACAGGAAAATATTTGCCATGTGCTGTGCAGGGAACACTTGTCCATTCTCCTCTCTGTGTGGTCTCCACAGCACCAAGGACTGGCAGGAACCAATCAGAGACTCACCTAAGCCTCCTAGTCAGTTCCTCTGAAAAATGTCTTGGGTTTTTGTGTTCATTTTCTTTTTTAATAAGAAGTCTTAATTTAGTTCTCTGAGCTTTTCTCAAAACCCTATCACCCACTGCAACTGTTGGCTAGTGGGATGGGGCTGCAAGGCTGGCAGCAAGAGGTGCAACGCTGACACTGCTGTATGCAGGACATGTCTTGGGGAATGAGGGGCACTTGGAAAGAGGGCAGGAAGAAAAATATAAAGATACATGAGGAGCACCACTTCAGGAGTGAGTCAAAGAACATGCTGGGCCAGGAGGTGGAGATGTATGAGGGCTTGTTGGCCTTATCCTGCCAGGCTCCTCTAAAGCGCTACCAGCTCCTATGCAGCCACTGCCCAGGCCCTGAGCTATTTTCTGTCAGATTCATCTTGAATGCAAAATACCACATTTGAAATGCAAAACATACCATTTAATGCTAGGGGCTGTGGCTTGACTTCCTGAATGGCTGTGTTTTTATTTCCTGTTTTACTTTTTATTTCAACCCCTTTTCTCAGTGAATGCTTTTTTTTTTTCTTTTTTCTTTTTTTTTTTTTTTTTCTTTTTTTTTTTCTTTTTCTTTTTCTTTTTTTTTCTGGCAAGATGAGAGGCCCAAGCAGTTCCGGATCAAAACAAATCAGCTTGGGCAGAGGACTCATGTGACTTGCTGGACAAGTGTAGTAAAAGCAAATGATTCCAGTCTGGATCACTGCTTTGGGGGTCTTTGGTGGCCCTGTTGGCAAGGAACGACTTAGCTCCTGGATTTTATGCTGTCCTGCCTAATAAGGAAACCAGACAAATTCTGCTCCTCCTTCTGTTCCAGAGAGAAGTATGTGGAGCCCATGTCTGGGGCATTGTTACTCTCTCTAGAATGCTCCAGCCCAGTCACCATCATCTCCACATGTCCACAGCAGAGCGGTCACAGTTCACTCTTTCACAGAATTACAGAATATGCTGAGTTGGAAGGGATCCATCAAGTCCAACTCATAGCCCTGCACAGGACACTATCAAGAGTCACCCTGTGTGCCTAAGAATGTTGTTAAAACTTTTGTTGAACTCTGTCAGGCTTGCTGCTGTGCCCACTGCCCTGGGGAGCCTAGTCCAGTACCTGACCACCCTCTGGACAAAGAACGTTTTTCTAACATCCAACCTAAACTTCTTCTGACATAACTTCAGCCAATTCTTTCTAGGCCTGTCACCATAGAGCAGAGATCAGTGCCTTCCTCTCCCCTTCCCTTCACAAGGAAGTTGTAGACTGAAATTAGGACTGACCTCAATCTCTTCCTCCCTAGGATGAACAGACCAAATGACCTCAGATGCTCCTCATACAGCTTCTCCTCAAGGCCCTTCCCAATCCTTGTGGCCTCCTTTGGGCACTCCAATAGCTTAATGTCTCCTTTTAGATTGTGATGCCCACAACTGCGTCCAGAACTCAGAGTGAGGCCAGCCCAGTGCTGAGCAGAGTGGGACAGTCCCCTCCCTTTCTCAGCTGGTGATGCTGGGCCTGATGCCCCCCAGGACACTGTTGACCCTCCTGGCTGCCAGGGCACTGCTGACTCATAACCAACTTGCCATCAACCAGGACCCCCAGGTCCCTTTCCATGACACTGCTTTCCAGGCTTTTGTTCCCCAGTCTGTCTGTACATCCAGGGTTACCCATTCCAGGTGCAGAATCTGGCACTTGCCCTTGTTGAACTTCAGATAGTTGGTGATTGCCCAATTCTAATTTGTTGAGGTCTCTCTGCAGGGTGTCCCTGCCTTTGAGGGAATTGACAGCTCCTCCCAGTTTTGTATCATCCATGAACTTGCTTAGTTTCCCTTCTAGTCCTGTATTCCAATAATTTATGTAGATGATGAAGAGCACAGGGCCAAGGATGAAGCACTACAGAACACTAGTAGTGACAGGTCACCAGTCTGATGTCACCCCAGTCACCATCATTCCTTGTGCCTGACCTGTGAGCCAGTTGTTCACCCATCACATGATGTGTTTATCCAGCTGTGGACCGGACATTTTGTTCAGAAGGATGCTGGGGGAGCCAGTATAAAAAACCCCACTGAAGTCCAAAAAAATGATATCAACTGCCTTCCCTTTATTAAGCAGGTGGGTTACCTTGTCATAAAAAGAAATCAGATCTGACAAGCAGGACTTCCCTCTCATAAAGCTGTGCTGGCTGTGACTTTGCATGTTCTTGTCTCATGTGCACTTGTGTGCAGCTGGGACTGTGTGAATATACATAGGTGTGAAAAAATTTGTGCATTATTCCTTTCTGACATGCATAAGTGTGTGTGTGTCCCTCCTCATGAGGGATTGCTCTACTTACAGCAGTGACATTCTCCACTGCTCTGCCAATAAGCTCCACAGAGTACCCAGAGTCTGAAGGAACTTCAGTGTAGCTGAGCAATAACAGAAGGAACCTGGCAGAGAATTATCCTCACCACAGGCACTGAAATGCAGTCTTCTCTATCTTCAGTCCTCCTTTTCCTACTGCTTCAAAGCTCACACTCTGCTGATGATGATTCCTGGACCGAATTAAGATGATTTCATACCAGTTTGGATTCTTAGTTTAATTCACTGTAAACAAATTGGGAATGCTTAAACATGGTTTACAGTCATTCGCTGCTTTTCCAGGCCAGGACACAGCTCTCCCAAGACCTAGGACTTTAAAAGGATCAGTCTTGCTTTATGGATAGCAAAAAGGCTAAGAAGTCCTTCCAGCTTCATCCAGGCTATGCTCAAGTGAGTTTGCTTGCACAGCAGTGTCAGTGCTGTCTGGTGTGAGATACATCTCTCCCTCATGTTCAAGCCAATGTCAAATGTGCCAGTGCAATCCATTGGCTTACTGCTGTGCCAGGCAGGGGCTGAGACCTCAGATTCAACATGTTCTGATCTAAAGGACCATGGCATAGGGAAAAGAAAGTGCTCTGTGGGTATTCGTCCTCATTTTTTATTGAGTCATAAAGGGGAGAGGAAGATGGAATAGAAACCATGGTCGAATGCAAAGGTTGTTCTCTGCATTCCAACTCCCGTTATTCTGGAGAGGAAATTATGTCCAGGACCCACACACCAACAACCCCAGTGCAGCCCTGACCATACTGACAGGAACACCTTTCCTCAGGAGATCATGGGGCTGCTATTGCTTCAAGGTCTCCCAACTTTCTGAGCATTTGTGGGCAAAGACACATCAAGACAAGGCTTGATGGTCTCTGGAAGCAGAGCAACCAGGGGATGTCTACCTCAGGTCCAAGAGATTGTACCCTTAATAATTGCCCCTCCATGGTGCCCCAAAATTCCATTCCTCTGTGAATGGAGAAGGGTCTCCTTATGCCCTCACCCAAGTCACTTCCATGACTAAGCAACATATTTCTCCTTTTGCATTCAGAAGTGCAACCAGGGGAAGGACCACACAGGCACCAGGCTTGAATGCAGCAGAATTTTAATGAAATGAAAGAAGGAAACAAAGCCACTGAAAGCAGAGGTCAGCAGCAAAGACAACACCAAGGGCAGCAGAGAGTCTGCGCTCCTTCGCTCTGGAATAGTTCCTGCATAATATTGGCCTACCTGTCCCACAAAGGGGAGAAACCAAGTGGTCCCTACCAAGCTGGCGTTTGGGGAGCATTGCAGCACACAGGAGCCAATGCGAACAATGAAAAGGGAGAGAAAGGCGAGTTTGGTCAGCTATTGTGCAAACAGCACCCAAAACCTAGATCCTCTGCCCAAGACCATGTCCTGAGTTCCTCAGATGTCTCGTTGGGGCTTTCCCAGCATCTTTAGCAGGGACGACATCTGTTGCCACCGTAGCGCCTGGTGATGCAGGAGATGTCAAAGCCCCCAGAGTTGATGGGCACTCCATCACAGCTGAGGATGTTGCCAACAGCAGCAGAGGTGGAGGATCCCACCACGGTGTTCTGTGGGAAGGAGCTGAGGATGGGGCCGGGCAGGGTCACCACCACAGCAGGTGGTTCAATGACAACAGTGGAGTCCTGGCACTGCCTGACACAGCACTCATTGCAGCTGTTGGCCAGTGGGGTAGGGCCACAGGGCTGGCAGGGCCGGCACTGGGTATTGCAGGACATGTCTGGGGGCTGCAGGTGCACCTGGCAGAGAGAACAGAGAGGAAACAGAGCACAAGGCTGGCTGGCTGAGTGAGGAGCAGCCTGGTTACCCTGTCACAAAAGAGCCAAGGCCATCATGAGTGGGAAGCTGGAGACTGAGCCAGGAGCCCTACAAGGAGCAGCCTGATTCAGGAAGTTCTCTCCCAGGGATTAAGCAAAAGGCACCACAGTCACCAGCCTCTCTCTATGCCAGCCTTCTCCCCACGTTCCTCTGTCATGGCCAGATGCCCCAATCCCCAAACATGAGAAAGCCAACATCAGTTGAGATGTCCACCAAGTGGAGATCTCACTTGGGAAGAGAAAGAGAAGGGGCTTCAGACTCACCTGGTTCCCAAGTTGAAGGAAGCAAGAGAAGTGGATGAGAGAGCTGAGACTTGGGCTGCCTTTTATACCTGCCCTTCACTGCCGCAGGACCAGGGGCAGCCTTTGCAGAGGTAACAATTTCCCGGCAAGCTCATCTTGAATGCAAACCAGCACACCTAATGATATGGGCTGTGCTTTCATTTTCTGCACTGCTGCCTTTTCATTTCCAGGTTTGTTCCATGCCCGTTTCCCAATGAAGATTTCTTCTGATCCCTGGGATTAAAGGCCCCAGGATTTCTAAGGCAGGAATGCAGCAGTGCAGGCAGAAGACTCAGTTGATGTACTGCATGGGCCCAGATCAGGCAAGTGATGCTATCCTGATCACTCTTCAGGGGTTGTTTGAAGTGTTGTTTGCAGGAAGAAAACTGAAGCACTCATAGAATCATAGAACCATAGAATCATATAACCACAGAATGGCTTTGTCTGGATGGAACTCCTTCATAAAGAGAAGAAGAACACCTAGACAAGGTTGTTCCAAGCCCCATCCAAGCTGGCCTTGAACATTTCCAGGGATGCGGCAGCCATAGCTTCTATGAGAAGTTCCATTGCCTGACCACTCTTTGAGCAAGGAATTTGTTCCTAATCTACATCTTTCCTCTTTTAGTTTAAACCATTCCACTTGTCCTATTTTACACAGACACCTGTTAAAACGTCAGCATCCTTTTTTTTGTAAGCCCCTTTCACATACTGACAGACCTCAATGAGATGTCCTCAAAGCCTTCTCTTCTCCTTGCAGAGCAACCCTAACTCTCTCAGCCTGTCTTCATAGCCCTTTGAGCATCTTTGTGGCCTGCTTCGGACCTGCTCTAACAGGTCCGTGTCTTTCTTTTGATGAAGACTCCATTCTGAACCCAGGTGGGAGTCTCACAAGATCAGAGTAGATGAGGAGAATCACTGCCCTCAACCTGCCAGTCATTCCTTTTGTGATGCAGCCCAGGATGCAGTTGGTTTTCTCAGCTGAAAATGCAAACTGTTGGCTCATGTCCAGGTTTTCATACACTAGAACTCCCAAGTCCTTCTTCACAGGCCTGCTCTCAGTGAGTTCAAATCCCAGTCTGTATTCATGTCTAGGATTTCCTAATGCAGGTGCTGAACCCTGCACTTGAACTTCTTAAACTTCATCAAGTTCTCATGGGCCCACTTTTCTCCAGGTCTCCCTGGATGGAAATCTCCTTCTCTAAGTGTCAGCTGCACTGCCTAGCTTTGTGTCATCTGCAAGCATGCCAAGGAGACACTCGATCTAATAACCCTGTCATTGAAAAAGATAATAAAAAGCACCAGTCCCAAGACAGAGCATTGAGATATGTCCCTCTTCCCCTATCTCCATATGGTCATAGAGCCACAGACCAAAGCTGTGTCCATCCAGCCATTCTCATATTCACAATAGTACACCCTTCAAATCCATGCCTATTGGGTTTGCATGGCCTGGTTTTGGTAGCAGGCGGGCTACAGGAATGGCTTCTGTGAGAAGTTGCTGGAAGCTTCCTCAGTGTCCAACAGAGCCAAAGCCAGCTGGCTCCAGGACAGACCCACCACTGGCTAAGGCTGAGCCCACCAGAGATGATGCCTCAGGAATAACATGTTAAAGAAGGAAAAAAGTTATTGCACAGGTGTAATTGTGGCCAGAGAAAAGCAGAGTAAGAATATGTGAGAGAAACAGCTCTGCAGACACCAAAGTCAGTGGACAAGGAGGAGCAGGAGCTGCTCCAGGCTCCAGAGCTGAGATTCCTCTGCAGCCCACAGTGAAGACCATGGTGAGGCAGCTGTGCCCCCACAGATCACAGAGGGCATGGGGGTGCAGAGATGAACCTACAGCCTCTGGAGAGCCAACACCAGAGAGCCTGAGAGGAGGCCATGACCCTGAGGAAAGATTGTGCTGGAGCAGAGTCCTGGCAGGGACCTGTGGAGAGAGGAGTCCATGGTGGAGCAAGTTTGCTGGAATGATTTGTGACCATGTGAGGGTTCCTGAAGGACTGACCCTGTGGAAGAGTGACCCGTATTGTAGCACTTCATGGGGAACTATGGCCTGTGGGAAGGACTCATTTTGGAGAAGATCACAGAGAACTTCTCCTGTGGGAGGAACCCCACCCTGGAGCAGGGGAAGGACTCCCACTCCTCCCCCTGAGCAACAGCAGGAACAACCTGTGATAGAGTGATAGAGTGGCTTTGGTGGGTACCTGGCATCTAACCAGGGTCAACCCACTACACCATCTCCCCAATTTTGAGATAAGGATGTTGTGTGGACTATGTTGAAGGCCTGACATAAGTTTCGGTAGATGACACTGGCCAGTCTTCCCTTGCTGACTGTTTCAGTCACTCCATCATTGAAGGCCACCAAATTGCTCAGACATGACTTGCCCCAGGAGAAGACTTGCTGGCTGTTTTGGATCACCTCCATGTCCCGAATATGACTTACAGTTGTTTTCATGATGATCTGCTCCACAATCTCCCCAGGCACAGAGGTGAGGTTTAGCAGTCTGTGATTCCCCAGGTCTTTCGTATTGCCTCTTTAAAAATCCAGTCTGCTGCTGGATGCTCAAGGAATCCTGTGCATGAGGATGGGCCATTGCTTTCTCTATCCCTCCCTCCTCAGCTCACCCTGATGGTTATTTGTTGTTGTCTCCCCATGTGTGCACATTGGGCTGCAGTGTCTGACCCCATGCTACCTAACTCTGCCCTCAGGAAAAACTTCTGGCTTGTTTTGATTTGTCCACTCTCTGAGCAGTCTGTGAGTACACAAACAATGCCATGAGCTTGCCTGAGGCCTTGCCCTTCCTCACAGAGCTCCAGTCCTGCTGCGGCTGTCTCCTGGTGTCCTCAGCAGAGTTCATAGTAGGGTGTGTTCCTACATGTGTTCATGTCTTTGGTGCTCTTGTGTGCAACCACACTTGTGTGAAGGTATCACAGGTGCATAATTGACAGGTTTATATGAACACACATCCTTTTGTGTCTCTCCTCACAAACAGACTGTGTTGCTCACGGCAGGGATACTATCCACTGCTCTGTTCACGAGCTCTGCAAAGCAGCAGGAGCTCAAGTGCAGTGGAAAGGTAATGGCATCAGCCTCCTAGAAATCTCTCCAAAAAGAGGTACTGTAATCAGCCTGTTTCCTGAACTCTCCTTCTCCTGATCTTCCAAAGCACATACTCCACTGATGATGACGCCAAGTCCCAACAAGGACTACCAATTTAGATCCTTAATTTAGTTCAGTGTAACAGGATTGGGACTGCCTCAGCATAATGGGCAGTCCCCCTCTGCCTGCCTCACCAGGTTAGGACACAGCTGCCAGAGAGTTCAAAAGGATGGAGTTTGCTTTATCCTGGAGAAAGAGTAAGGAATTCTACTTACTCTCCTTGTTCAGGCCATGTACAAATGGATCTGCTTCTAGTTAATTGTTGGTGCTTTCAGGTGTGGGACACAGCCTTCCTTCATGTCAAAGCCAATGTCAAATGTATTTGTCCAGCTCATCAACCTGGTGCTGCATAAGGCTGAGATCTTGGCCCAAACAGGTGCTGAATTAAAGAATCACAGTACACGTTATTGGTGTGCACTGGACTGGAAGGACAGAGACACTGTGTTGCACAGGGAAAGCCAATGAACAGGTTTATTGGGCAGATGGGAACCAGTGGGGGATGCCCCAGCAGCCACTCTATGGTGCAGATGTCCCAGTGTCCCCAGGTAGGAGTGGTACTTGTGCCCTGGATCTGCCTGTGGAGCAGGGTGAGGGACTCCAAGGATGCCAGGCAAAGCAAGCAGCTGGATTTCCCCAGTATTAGCAATTTACTTGGTGACAGCAGTGCAGGTCTTGTGGGTGAAAAGGTGAGGCTGGGCATCACAAGAACATGTTCGTTGGCCAAAGAGATGGAGGAGTTCAGAGACTCTTCCCTAAATCTCCAGCAGGAAGAATGTGCAGGTCCCTTCATGCTTCAGCCCCTGTTTTGAGCTTAGCTTTGCCTTCATCAGCTTCTTCCTTACATTCAGGGAACTGTAGACATTTGAGATGTCCCAACCTTTTAATCACTTACTTAAGCTAAAGGTGGAAGTTGAAAAAGAAACTTTTGGAGTATCACAGAAAAAAACCAAACCTAAATATCTGCATTAGTAGTGAAGCCAAATGTTCTTAACATAAACTCAGAGATTAATGCCATGACTGTGTCATGGAAAGGAAGAAGAATGTTGTACACTAGTAGGCCAAACTTTCTCTAGCGACACTCTGTGCCATGCTGTCATCAGCCCTGTTACCCACCACCTATAAACAGTGAAGGGATGGCTAAAAAGTGGGGATTTCCAACAGGTATGCACAGGGTACAGACATTTATTAGAACTGCAGCCTGCACAACTTGGCTTACACAGTCCCCCTCAACCTGATTGCCAAGAGAGATGTGTTCAGTGCCCTGATACCTCTGTCAGCCTGACTGACCATTGGTCAAACAGGCAAAAAGAAGCAATGACATCAAATGACTTCACAACCTCAGTTTCTGGAGGGACATCTGTCTGCATTCCAGACTACCAGATGGGGAAAGGGCAATTTCCACAATCTCCATGGTGGATAGATGGATGGATGGATGTATTCTGTTTATCCAGCCCTTCCTGACTGAGGCCTCTGAAGTGCTTTTGATCCAAACAGTGCCCAAGAGCATTAGACTAAGCAAGAGGGACGTTTGTAAACAAAACTTGTCTGCCACAGACAGCTCACAGATACTGCTGAGTGTGTCCAGAAGGACTTTACACAGAGCTTTTCTGGAGAAGCACTGGTCATTACACAGCAGGGCCTTTGAGGCCCTGAGCCTGAGCAGAGCTGCTCCATTTGTGGTTAGGAGTGACAAGGTACCACTGAGCAGTGAAGGGTCTGTGGGCATCCATTTCTTCCCTTGGACTGCCCTGGCCCACGAGGGTTCACAAGGACTCCAGTGTGAGACTCAGCATGGTTAATGCCAACGCTGACTTTGAATGAGGCCAGGCCTGTGTGCCTGCCAAAACCTGGGCCCTGCCACGGGCCTTACATGTGGCAGCAGGGATGCAACAAGGAACTGATTCCAGCTGCCCATGCCCATTTGTGCTGCTAGCCATGGCCTGAGACTGGGCAGTGAAGATGGAGATGAGGCCATGGGCCAGCTCTGAGGCTATTCTACACAACCACACTTCTGACATCCTTTGGGAACATTTTCTGTCTACCCCAGCACAGCACTGACCAGAGCAAGAGGTGCCACATTCCCATGATCCTGCAGGTTGGTTTGTCTCCAGGACCTCCCATGGAATTCTAGATTTACATGAGGACAGCAGAGATTTTTACAGGAGGTGTTGGGGGTACATCTGGGCAGAAACACTGAAGGAAAAGGGCTGATCACCCTGGGGTAACTGGGGTTGTTTTGCATCCTGTCCCAGGATTGTTCCCCACATAGGACCCTCTGCAGTGTATCCAGACCTCACATTTTTATGGATGAATGATCTCACTACATTGTCACCTTACCCCCTGCCAGGATCAACACCATTCTACCCCAGCAGCTTGCAAGGGCATATGTGGAGGTAAGGACCAACCGGAGACCCAGCCTGAGATGCAAAAATCTTTATTGAATTTAAAGAGGGAATCAAGGTTGTTATAAGCACAGGTCCTTAGTGCAGGGACCTGGAGGGACAAGCAAGACACTTCACCTCTAGGCCATGGTGAAGTCCATGCAGGGCATCCATTTGCCTTGCCTTTAGAGTGCAGGCTATCTTGGAGGAGCCTTGCAGCCAAGGGGAGCAGAAGGACACAATGAAAATAAAGACAGGAGATATCTAGGAAAGACATAGGGCATGCTTTCGGAGTGCCTGAGCTGGGCCCTTCCATCCAGCATTTTCAGGAGGAACCAAAGATGGTCAATTCCTCTAAAAGAAATGACCTGAAGACTCTTCCTTTGTCCAGCACCATGCCTGGAGATCCTGGGACACTTCTCAAGACCTATATATGCCCAGCATCTTTAGCAGGGGAGGCCTCTCCTTCCACCGTAGCGCCTGGTGATGCAGGAGATGTCAAAGCCCCCAGAGTTGATGGGCACTCCATCACAGCTGAGGATGTTGCCAACAGCAGCAGAGGTGGAGGATCCCACCACGGTGTTCTGTGGGAAGGAGCTGAGGATGGGGCCGGGCAGGGTCACCACCACAGCAGGTGGTTCAATGACAACAGTGGAGTCCTGGCACTGCCTGACACAGCACTCATTGCAGCTGTTGGCCAGTGGGGTAGGGCCACAGGGCTGGCAGGGCCGGCACTGGGTATTGCAGGACATGTCTGGGGGCTGCAGGTGCACCTGGCAGAGAGAACAGAGAGGAAACAGAGCACAAGGCTGGCTGGCTGAGTGAGGAGCAGCCTGGTTACCCTGTCACAAAAGAGCCAAGGCCATCATGAGTGGGAAGCTGGAGACTGAGCCAGGAGCCCTACAAGGAGCAGCCTGATTCAGGAAGTTCTCTCCCAGGGATTAAGCAAAAGGCACCACAGTCACCAGCCTCTCTCTATGCCAGCCTTCTCCCCACGTTCCTCTGTCATGGCCAGATGCCCCAATCCCCAAACATGAGAAAGCCAACATCAGTTGAGATGTCCACCAAGTGGAGATCTCACTTGGGAAGAGAAAGAGAAGGGGCTTCAGACTCACCTGGTTCCCAAGTTGAAGGAAGCAAGAGAAGTGGATGAGAGAGCTGAGACTTGGGCTGCCTTTTATACCTGCCCTTCACTGCCGCAGGACCAGGGGCAGCCTTTGCAGAGGTAACAATTTCCCGGCAAGCTCATCTTGAATGCAAACCAGCACACCTAATGATATGGGCTGTGCTTTCATTTTCTGCACTGCTGCCTTTTCATTTCCAGGTTTGTTCCATGCCCGTTTCCCAATGAAGATTTCTTCTGATCCCTGGGATTAAAGGCCCCAGGATTTCTAAGGCAGGAATGCAGCAGTGCAGGCAGAAGACTCAGTTGATGTACTGCATGGGCCCAGACCGGGCAAGTGATGTTACAGTCTGTGTAACTGGTGGGGCTGTTTGAGTTCCACCAATCCTTGGCTGGCTGCCCAAAGACTCCTGTGCATGAGGATATGTCCTATCCTTCTCTTTCTCTCCCTATGGTCACTTCTTACCGTCCCATGTCCGTGGACTCTGTAACTGGTTTTGGCCGCAACCTGCCTAACTCTGCTATCAGGAGAAAATTCTAGCTTGTTTTAACTCATCCCCAAGTTTTGCAACACAGAAAATGTCGTGGGTTTGTCCTTGTCCTTCCTCACAATGCTCCAACCCAGCTGCAGTTGTCCCCAGGTGTCGTCAGTAGAGTCCACAGTGTGTTGTGCTCCTACAACCTTGGCTTGTACAGGATAGAGAGGTGGACCCATGTAATCCTCATGAAGCTCAAGAAGGCCAAGTGTAAGGTCCTGAATTTGGGTTGGCTCATTCCCAAGGATAGACACAGACTGGGAAAGGAGTAAACTGAGAGCAGCCCAGCCAAGGAGGACTTGGATGTCTTGGTGAATGAGAGGCTGGACATGACCTGCAATGTTCACATGCAGCCCGGGAATTGTATCCCAGAATTGTGTTGCATCAAAAGAAGAGTGACTACCAGGTATAGAGAAGTGGTTCTCCCCCAGAACTCTGCTCTTGTGAGACCCCAGCTTGAGTGCTGTGTCCAGTTCTGGGGCCCCCAATGGGAAGGTGCTGAAGCAGGTCCAGAAGAGGCCACAAAGATGCTCAGAGGGCTGCAGCCCTTCTGCTATGGAGACAGGACTGGGAGAGATGAATGTGATTAGCCTGAAGATGTTCTGGGGATACCTTACATCATATTCCGGTGCCCAAAGAGGATCCAAGAGAGATGAAGAGGGACTATTTTACAAGGGAGTGATAGGACAAGGGGGAATGGCTTCCCACTGAAACAGGATAGATTCATACTAGTTACTAAGAAAAAATTCTTCCCTCTGAGGGTGGTGAGGCCCTGGCACAGCTTGTCCAGAGAAGCTCTGGCTGCCCCTAGAAGTGGATGCTGTGCTGATGTGAAGCACACACTCATGACTTTCACAGTTGCTTCTAGATCCAGGGATTTTGATGATGAAAACAGCCCAAGAAACCTAACTTGGGGCAGACCTATTGGAGCCTACACCATAAACAAGCCAAATCAGACTTGTCAATGTTCTCTGCTTAAAATAATACTGTAATTCTCAGGGCAAACAGTCCACTGGCTCTTCTTCCTGTTTCATCTCCATGGGCCTCTACTGATGGCCACAGCTGGAGAATGAGGCCTTTGGTAGGAGGCACAATTGCTCCTATGCTTTTGCCACTGTGGTCACAGAAGCCCAAGATGGGAAGGGCTCTTCCTTATCCTGCATCAGCAAGTGGGAAACAGCCATCAGCCAGACTCTGGACAAGATTCTTCCTGCACTCATCCATTGCCAAAGAGTGGTCCCACTCTTTTCCATGTCTCTCCTTTCCAGGGAAATCACCAGTGCTGGAGGGAGCTCCCATGTTCTCTAGTCTGTGCCAGTTTCTCTGTCCAACAGCTGGTAATACCTCAGTGATCTCTTTTCCTCCCATGAGCTAAAGGAAGGGTTCTGTGGACGTATTTTCAGGCAACCCCACTACAGCATCTCTTATGGAAACTCAGCTCAAGCATGCTGATCTCACCCTTTGAACTGGAATCTCTTGCTCATGAAGCACCATCCCCTTCACCTGAGAAATCTCAGGGTACTCATTTGTTTTTTTGCTGCTGTTCCAGGATAACCTGCCTCTCTCAAGTGACAAGGGTCTGCACTGACAGGCCTGTGTGAGGCTTTGCAGTCCCAGTTTATCTCAGAGGGCTCTAAGCCGTGTTGATGAGGAATTCACAGCAAGTAGCAGGCCTCAGTGTCCTGCACTCTGCTCTGTCTTGGATTTCTTGGACATTTCAGGTCCTGCTTTTTGTTGCTTTCAAGGACTGTAGAGGGCTTCAACTCTCCAAATATACAATTCTCTCCAAAATGCATCATTCCTAGGCAGAAATTACAAGCAGTGATGTCTCTCTGAGGATAAATCCAGTCTCAGACTTTTTCTGCTGTTCCAGGCATTTTTCCAAATGCCACTGAAAAAGAGCACATCTGACAAAGGGTTGGAATCAGCCTGTGCCTTGGGCAATGGTGTCTGGCCTGGATACAGGACTAAGTGCCAAGTGCCCAGGTGGATGCAGGAGGTTTGTGAATCTCCTCCGGAAGTGCCATTGCTTCTAGAAGGGAGGAGTAGATGTTCAGTTCAGACTCAATCATCTCCCTTGGAGAGCTCTATATTCAGGTGAAATTAATCCCACATTCTCCATAAAGGTGTGTCTACCATGTTGATGCCTCCTCATTATGAAGTGGTTACATGGACAATCTTCACTGTCAGTGTGCAAAAAGAAAAGCTTTGAGAACATGATTAATCTGTTCTGAAATGAAAATTGGGAGGGGAAAAACAAATGCTGTTTGGAAATGCTAATATCCTCCCAATGAGTGTAAAGAGAGACTGGCTTCTGAGCCAGCATTCCACAGCTCTGCACTTTGAATGCTTTGCCAATCACCTTAAAGTTTTTCCACAACAAAGCCCAAAATGGGTGGAACGATGTAGAGCTAAAAATGATGTGGGGTTTTAGATGTGGAAATGCCCTGACACATCTAGAATGAAGCACAACATTTTGCATAATTTTAATTAAAAATTAGAAAGTAAATTCAGATACTAAGGAGAAGAAAGAGGAATTATGCAAATTTTGTGTGCAGTCTTATGCTAGGAATAATAGCTATAGGTAGAGATATCAGACACTGCCAAATTTTATCTTGAATTAGACTATGATCTGATGAAATAGCTACAAGAATGTGGCATAGATACATCACAAAATATCAGGCTAAAGGGAGAAACACATGTCTACTTCCTAAAGCAATGTTTCCTAAAGTTGCTGGGATTTCTTTAGGAAATTCAGACAAACCCTGACAAAATGAAGCACTTGGCAAACTGGGGTAGAAACCTGTAGGAGTACCACTCCTCCAGCTCTGTTACAGAACCATTTATTGATGGGGTTTGTGACCCTTTTGTGACCCTTTCCAAGTACAGCACTTTAAAGGACTGAGAGGCATTCTGAATTCACTGGGAATGAACAGAGGCTGGTGGGAGCAGCAGAACTGAGCTCAGCCCAGCCTGAGATGGCTGTAAAGTGATATGAGCACATTAGAGAATTAGTGGCTTCTCATTGCCTGGGATGCCCACACAGACCTACACTTCAGGGGGGATTTTCTGTATGGGAAGGAGTCATGGGAGGATGGGGATGAATCTGTTTGTTCAACTGATGCCCTGTGAAAAGTCACTTCACTTTATCCGGAAAGCCCGTCCCAGAGCGAGCTTCACCTCTTTGTTTCTGAGTGTGTAAATGAAGGGGTTCAACAAAGGAGTTACCACTGTGTTAAAGGTATTCACAATTTTGTTCAGATCCAGGGAGTTCTGGGCTGATGGTTTGACATACAGGAACATGGTGGAGCCATACCAGATCGTGATGACACTGAGATGGGCAGAGCAGGTGGAAAAGGCCTTTTTCCGGCCATGGGCTGACTGGATCCGCAGGATGGAAGAGATGATGTACATGTAGGAGACCAGGGTGACCACACAGGAGGCCACCACAACAATTATGGAGATGAGAAAGGTTGCCAGCTCCACAGGCCATGTATCACTGCAGGAGAGGGCAAGGCAGGAATCTATATCACATAGAAAATGATTGATGACATCTGGCCCACAGAAAGTCAGCCTGGATGTCAGAAAGGCCAGCAGGGAAATGGCCAAAAAGCCTCCCAGCCAGGAGCTGAGTGCCAGCCGAACAGAGAGGACACTGCTCATGAGGGAGCTGTACCTCAGGGGGTAGCATATGGCTAGGTAACGGTCATAGGCCATGACAGACAGGAGAAAACACTCAGTGGAGCCTAGAGAGAGAAGAAAGAACAACTGGAGGATGCAGACACTGAAGGAGATGGTCTGGCTAGTCCCCAGCATGACTCCTATGGCTTTGGGAACAACACCCGTAGTGTACCAGATCTCAAGAAAGGAGAGATTACAGAGGAAAAAGTACATTGGGGTGTGTAGGTTGCTGCTTCTCCACACAAGGGCTATGATGGATGCATTGCCTATTACTGTCAGGGTGTACATCAGTGCAAATACCACCACAAAGGAGACTCGGAATTGCCATGTGCCTGGAAAGCCAAGAAGGATGAATTCTTCCACATTTGTCCCATTTGCCGTGTCCTTCCAAATGTTAAGGTCCGTCTGCAAAGAAATAAAAGTTTCTATGAAAATTTGCATGCTTGTGCTGGTCCTTCAGATGCTACAAGTAGCGAAAAAAATCACCATTCCCAAAAATGCAGTTGGTGCACAGCATGGGAAAAAGGTATTTATCCTATATTAAAATTGTCAGAGAAATCTTTCCCTGATGAAACACATTTAGACAACTAGATCTAACCCTGAAAATCAGGTGCACCCCAACAAATGAACACTTGGAGAAGTATTTATCAGATTATGCATCTCCTTTACAACATGGGGAATGTGGTCACTTCTGTGAGATGAAAATCCCACTTAGGAAACTATGGACAATAGGCTGAGGCACTCCAGCTATGGGGAAAGCTGTTACAAGTAGGAAGTCTGTAGTCTCCAAGGCAGGCAATACTAAGGTGCAATATCAGCAAATGCAAGTGAGGAATACAAATACTGTCATGATAATGTGACACTGCAAGAGATTTACCCACCTCTTCTATGTCAGTTTATTACAAGGGATCGAGACTGAGCTGCAGCCACACAGGGCAGCAGGCTAATATGACGGTCACTACTCAAGGTCTCCTATACCTGCTTTCTTCCAAGCCTCAGAACAGGAAACTTCTGCAAATACCTCCATTTCCCTCACTGATGTCTGCTTCTCAGCATAGCTACTAGGGGTACGATTCACCTCTTTGCAATTTTGCCATCTCAGAGTCGGGTGAAGGATTTCTGCTGACCAATCTGAAATATTTAGGCAGAAATATTCCTACCTCAGCTCCCTTTCTTTCTTCACAGGCAGAGAAAACGCATGAGGGAGACATGGCTCATTTTGTCTTATAAACATGGCTAAAAGCCCTCTAGAAGTGCCAGGTTGTCTCTGAGGTCTAAGGCAGGAGGCTAGTAAGTACCTGGATGTTAGACATCTCAACTTCGGCAGAGATATTCAGCCTCAGTGACTGAAAGCAAAATCCTCTGAGCTGAATCCCTTAAAGGAAGCTCTGCTGAACTATTCCTGCAGACAAGGGAGGATTCTTATCAGTTCTCTAGAGAGAACATATCTTCAGGTGGATGTGGAACACAGATGGACTAAATCACCATCTGAATCATCTCTTTCTCTCCTGTCTTACTCCACAGCAATATATACCAGAAATCTCATGTACCTAAAGAGTAAGGAAATCTCCCTTAAATCAGCTCTCCTTAAACATGCAAGGCATTGGAAGTCTGTGGTATATGTCTCAGGCAGGTTTCACTCACCAGATTTGCCTGTGGAAATGATCCAAATGACATTTTTTCATGCACCGTCCTCCCAAGGTAGCCATGGTCCCCTTGGCTAATGGAGAGCATTGGAAAGATGTAGATTTATTGGGGGGATCTCTGGATTCAGGTGAAGTTGTGTGGATGAGCAGCTCTCCCCTTGCTGACTCACTTCAAGCTGATGGCAACTGCCTGACCTGGTTTCCTCTCCATCCAGTAGGATCTGACAGCTTCTATTCCTGATCTTTTCCCTCTCACAGCCACCACTGTAATTCCACTAAAGGAAGCTTTGTGTGCGAACACACACAAAGTGTAAACTCTCTTCAGCTTAGCTTCATACAGTGAGATCATACACCAGAGAGTCGCCAGCATCATTAGCATAAGAACATCCCCACACCCACCTCATTAACACAATGAAGCTCCAGCTGGCCACACCTAGGAGACTGTTTTCTGTTTTCCCTCTGGTGTGCCCCAGGGAATTTGACCTCTGGGAGGTCTTATGGGCTTGTCAAGAGATGAATAGTACTCTCTCTTCACGCAGGCAAATTAAAGAACAGCAATGCAATTCCCTAAGTGATTGCTAGGCTGGGTGTTTGTCTCCTACTTGCAGCTGTGGTATGAGAACCTTGTCAGGAACTCAGCTGACATGGAGATGTCTGAAATACTCATGTTCCAAGAAACTGGAAATGTGAAGTATTTGGTGCTGGATACTACAGTGGCCGTGAAACCTCCAGGGTGGAAGTAACTAAAGGCAACTATGGGCATATGAATACAGAGACTGAAGGGTAAGGGATTCACCCATGTCATTTCAGAGCTTCTAAATGCAGTTAAGGCCTGTCTTCAGCTTTACCTGAAGTGAGGAATTAAGTAAAGATCTAAGTTCAAAATTAGATAAGACATTAATAGAGGAAAATTGATTTCTCCTGACTCCAGAAAAGGTGTCTTCTATTGAGGTACTCATCTTTGCTCCATTCATCATCAGCTGAGAGAAACAGGTGCTTTCAAGCCTTAGTTCAACCTTTACAAAAAATGATCAGGCAGTACAGGCCTTACAGACACTTATCTTCTGTGGACACTCAAGATAAAACTAGTCAGCTGGCTTAGACCACACACACATACAAAAATACACACATTTCTCATCCTCTAGATATCTTGTTAGATTCACCTCCAGAGTCTTTCTGCACTGTCCAGGACCACCACAAAGGTGTTGGACTTGACAGAGGTATTTTCTCCAAGTGCTGTGTCCCAGGCTTCAGTGTGGTTGAGAGAAAATTGACTGGTATTTAGAGTGAGTTGGAGATGCAGCTAATGGGAATAAAGTGCTCAGCTTGAGCCTATTTGCTGACCATGAAGCCAACTCCCCACTATCTATCTGTCCTATCCATGGAAATGGATGTGAGGTTTAGCCATGGGATGAAGATGTTGGAGCTTGTGAGTTCGCTTGTGATCGCTTAATGAAGCAAGCCATGCACATATGACCAGGTATGCAGGTCCTGCTGTGAGCTTGTCCTAGCTGGGGAATCCAGAGGCCACCACTGGTCAGCTGCAGGATTTGTGTCTCCAGAAAGATGATTCATGCCATTTCCTGTGCACATTTGCTTTGGGATGGGGTTAGTCCCCTGGATGGACTGATGTTCCATCACTGTCTGTGGGAAGAGTCTACAGAGTCTGTTAGATCTGGTGCTGAAGATGGGCTGTACTCCCCATCTGCAGGACATGCTCTGAGACCAAGGAGTCATATCTGAGCAGAAATGTTGGAAGGCTGAGCCTGATCCCTGCTGTCTGTGGAGAAGTCAGGGATGTCTTCCTCAGCTCCAAGGGACAGTGTCTGAAAGGGCCCTACTTCTGTTTCCCACCCTCCCCTTTCTCTGGGAATAATCAGTGGTCCACTTGTGCCCCCACCTTTTCCTCCACCACCCATGGCAATGCCTTTTGGTCTCAGCAACTTGAGACAAGGACACCAAAAAAGGATTACATGGAGGCTAAGGGTGAGATGCAGAAAGCTTTATTGTCATTCAAGTGGGAAATGTTCCCTTATAGAAGAGGCTACTGTTGGTGGTGGTGGTGGGAGACCACATGCAACTGCAGAAAGTCTGTGCCCACTTCGGCACAGACACTGGAGAACGACTGAAGAGCCAATGGGGCATCCATCTGCCTGCCCCACAGTGGGCAGAGGTTAGCAGATCCCCTAGAGAGGCTCCGAAAGTCTTACAGTCCAGAAGTATGGAAGACAAGAGAGAGGTGGGAGAGAGAGCAAGGCAGGGAAAGCAAACACTGGCCATGGTTTTAGAGAGCTCCACCCACCCTCCTTCAGAAGGGTAGCATTGGTTGCTCAGCACCTCTGAATTCCATGGCCAGGAGCTCTGTCCTCAGTCCAGCATCAGCTTCTGGCTTCCTGGGAGTCCTTGTGAGGGCTGCACCAGTGGCTTTAGCAGGGACGACATCTGTTGCCACCGTAGCGGCTGGTGATGCAGGACAGGTCAAAGCCCCCAGAGTTGATGGGCACTCCGCCACAGCTGAGGATGTTGCCAACAGCAGCCGAGGTGGAGGATCCCACCACAGTGTTCTGTGGGAAGGAGCTGAGGATGGGGCCAGGCAGGGTCACCACCACGGGTGAGGGCTGGATGAACACAGTGGAGTCCTGGCACTGCCTGACACAGGGCTCATTGCAGCTGTTGGCCAGCGGGGTGGGGCCGCAGGGCTGGCAGGGCCGGCATGGGGTGTAGCAGGACATGTCTTGAGGCTGGAGATGCACCTGAGAGAGAGGGAAGGGAAGGAAGCAGAGCACAGGAACATGTAAGGAGCCATTGGCCATGAGTCCATCATCCCACAACAAGAATTGCAATGGTACCTGCGTAGGGCAGAAGGGAGAAACTGGGCAGTGAGAGAAAGGGGTTTGCAGCCTCGTCCTGACACAGTGCAAAGTGTCACCTGCAAAGTGTCAGCTTATTTCTTCAATAAGGAGCTCCCTCAGCCAAATCCTTGACACTGTCTAAATCAGACCTTAGTTGTCCTCTGACCCCCCAGCAGCAGCAGCACTAAGACCTCTCATAGGCTACAGGAACACACATCTGCTTCACCAGAAAAGGACAGGGGAAAGAGCTTCAGACTCACCTGGGTCCCAAGGAGAAGGAGGCAGGAGAAGTGGATGAGAGAGTATGAAGTCAGGCTGGCTTTTATGGTTGCTCTGAGTTGCCCCAGGCCCACAGGTGGCTTCTATGAAAGTGGTAATTTCCTAAGGTGCTCATGATGTATGGAAAACATCCCAGGTAATGACATGGGCTGGGTGCTTGTTTTCCGTGTTGCCACCTTTTCATTTCCTGGCTTATATCATAGACATTTCTCCATGGAGGCTTCTTCTGAGTGCTGAGATTGAGATGCCTCAGGATTTCCAGGGCAGGAATGTGTCAGTGTCTGCAGAATCCTCTGCTCAAGTGCTGGACGGGTGCAGTGCAGGGAAGTGAGATTGGCCTGGAGCTTACTGGTGGTGTTGCCTGTGGCCTTGTTGATAGGAAGGGGCCAAGCTGCTCCCAGCACTTCTACCCTTGACTGATCAGCCAAGGATATGCTATGATACCATTGCAAAATTATATGCTATGTCTCTTTCCTCCATGCCTCCCAACTTGCTCCAGAGTTTGTGTTCAGAATCTTGGACATTTGGGGTGCAGTGTTGGGTTTCATTTTCTTGCTCCTAAAGCGCTCCTTATGTCCTTCCAATAGCTCCAAAGGAGGAGAATCCTCAAGACATCTGGGTAATGTGAGCCAGTGCTTGGTCACCCTCAACAATAAGAAGGTCTTTCCTATGTTTCACACAGAGCTAGCTTCCAACCTTCCAGCCTTGTTCCTGTGCTTGTTGCCTGTGGTCCCATCACCTCAGAGAAGCGTCTGGATTTGGGCTGTATGGAAAGGTTTTGGTTGTGGGGGAGCCAACACCAGATGGCTTTAAGACTGATCCACCACTGGCCAAGGCTGAGCTCATCAGCGATGGTGGAAGCACCTCCGGGATAACATGTTTAGGAAGGGAGAAAACACCTACTGTGGAACAGCAGCCAGAAGAGAGGTGAGAGAAGATGTGAGAGAAACCACCCTGCAGACACCAATTTCAGTGAAGAGAGGAGGTAGGTGCTCCAGGTGACCCCATAAAAGCTCATGCTGGATCACGCTCCTGTCAGGACCTGCGGCTGTGTGAGTGACAGGCCCGTGCTAGCACAGGTTTGCAGGCATGACTTGTGAAGAACTGTAGCCCATGTGAAGAACTCACATTGGAGAAATTTATGGGGTACTGTCTCACATGGGAGGGACCCCATGCTGGCATAGGGGAAAAATGTGAGGGTTACTTCTCCTAAGGACAAAAGAGCCACAGAGACATGTGTTGAACTGACCACAACACCCATTCCTTATCCCTTTGGAGGGGAGAAAATCAGGAATGAAGTTGAGCCAAAGAAAAAGGGAGGGGTTGCCGGGGAGTTGGTTTTACATTTTAGGTTTATTACTCATTACCCTACTCTGACATTATTGCAATAAATCAAATTAATTTCCCCAATCCGAGTTGCTTTTTCCCATGAGGGTAATGATCATGGTGAGTGATCTTTCCTGTCCTTATCTAGACCCAGGAGCCTCTTGTATTTTCTCTTTTCTGTCCAGCTGAGGAGGGGGAGTGATAGAACAGCCTTGGTGGGCATCTGGCATCCAGCCAGTGTCGAAGCACCACACCCTCCTTTCAGGTGTTTATATATATTGGTAAAATTCATCTAAGCCTTTTCTTTTGTGTAATGAAGAGTCCCAGCTCTCTCAGCCTCTCCTTATAGGAGAGATGATCCTGTAAGAGAGTTCATTCATCCTCTTTTTGTCCCTTCATTGGATTCTCCCCAGCACTTCCATAGCCCCCTTGTACTAGGGAGTCTAGAACAGGAACAAGTACTCCAGGAGCACCCTCACCAGTGTTGAATAGAGAGGAAAAGTCCACTTCCTGGACCTTCTGGCAGCACTCCTTCCACTGCAGCCCAGAACACTGTTGGCTTTCTTTGAAGAAAAGGTCCACTGCTGGCTCATTGTCAACTCAGTGTCCAGCAGCACAACCCAGGTCTTCTTTTGCAAAAGGGCTTTACACCTGAGGGGTGCCCAACACATGCACAGGGTTGCTCCTCCCCACATGCAGGACTTCGCCTTTCCCCTTGCTGAGCTGCAGGAGGTTCCTGTCAGGCCACTTTTTCAGCCTGTCAAAGTCCCTCTGAAAGGCAGCATCCACAGTGTTGTAAGAATGATCAAGTGCTCCTGGGTAAACAAGGGCAGCACAAATGAATTTTTTCTTGGGAGAACAATGGAAGTTTTTTATACAAATAACATGGCATTAAAGGGTCCAGTCTGCTTGATTTAGTCCAGTGTGCTTTTCAGTCTTGTGGCCCATCGAGCCTAAGAGCACCAAGAGACTCAAGTGTTACTATGGAAACCCCTGATGATTGTCACATCTGTCATAAGACGACAACCAGGTTTTCTGGGAGCAACTGAAAGTGACTGATGAGGGCTGAGAAGTATCACACACAGCACCTAACGAAAGAAAAGTCCCTAAATGAAGTGGCACACCCTGTAATGTGTACTGGTGAGATAAAAATATTCATAGAATCATGAAGTCATGGGTTGGTTTAGGTTAGAAGGGACATTTAAAAGGACATCCAATCCAAGCCCTTCAAGGGGAAGGAAGCTGTATTAAAAAAACTTAAAACTTTTTTATTTTTAATGTGCAATTAAAAAGCACATTGGAGGAGGATGAAGCAGCCTGACCTGGTCTGAGCTGAAAGACCACACACACTTCCAGTTGGGTTAAAAGTTTTATTTAAAGAACACGTTAGGGAAAATTGCTGCATGAGATGTTAGTCTAAATCTTTTGAAACATATTTTGAGTGACTGTGGTCATGGGAAAGAACCATCTTCATATTTTTCAAAAAGCATCAGCATCCAATAATTTTTCATCTCTATTACTAGAATGAAGTTTGCAAATCTGATCACAAAGAGAACTCTTTTTGCAGTGGCACAGGGAAAAGACACAGTGGTACCCACAGACCATGGAGGAGGGGTGCCACAGTACTTCCTCTGGGAAGCAATATCCATAGAAATGTGTTTAAAAATGACTCACTCAGGAAAAGGAGCACTGTTGGGAGGGAAGCCATAGGAGTCAAAACCTTGCAGAGTTCAGATGTGCCAAGAAAAGCGCTGGCTGGTGCTTGCCAGGCTGTGGATGTGTATTCATTACCAGTCCTGAGGAAACATGGGCCTTAGGGAGGCAGTTGTTGAGGGAAACACCTAGAAATATGTTCTTGGTGTAGGACTCTACTGAGAAAATGCAAGAGATCTTGTCCATCTCAGACCTCTGTCTTAGGAGAAAATTCTGCCCCTAAAGTATCTGTTGATTATTGCCCTAATCTGTACTACAGATGTGCAGGAGGTCCCAGGAGGGCCAGAGCTGGGCAGGAGTGGCAGGGCCAGAGCTGGTGCTGGGGCTCGGGGCAAGGCCAGACTCAAGAGAGGCCCATGTGTAGGATCCATCCTGTGACTGCCGTGGGTGGTGAAGGGGCCTGGACAGGTCAGGAGAACAAGAGTAGCTCAGGACAGATGCAGGCACTGAGGGGGCAGAGCAGGGACAGGCCTGTGCTAGGCCTGGGCTGTCACAGAGCCCCTGGCAGGGACCAAGCTGGAGCTGAGCCCATGGCTGTCCTGGGGTTCCCTGCTGACTCTGCTCTGACTCCCACAGACTCTGCCTGGGGTAGAAGTGCACTTGTGGCTGGGTTGGGACACCTATGGGGCCCTAGAGTTCTTGGGCCTCAGGAAAGCTGCTCTGTCCTGGGGCAAGACAAGGCAGAACAAAGCCCTGTTTTGTGTTTTTCCACCACTCCCTGTCCTGGGGCTGGCTTCACCTGATGGGTGTTGAGTTCAAAGGGAGAGGGGACTCCAGCGTTGGGCCTGCTGTAGCTGATCCCACTGCTGCCCTGGGGACACCTCAGCCCTACCCTGGCAGCGCCAGGTGAGCAAGGCCAGAGGCTGTGCTGCAGGCAGACAGGGCTGCGTGGGGAATTGTTTCTGCTGCCCATGACCGGGCACACTAACCACAGCCCCTGGATCAGGTGATGGAGGAGAGGAGCAGTGGAGTAGGGAATGTAGGCCATTCCAAGGCTATTAACCGATTTCCAATTCCTGCCATTTTTTGTCTTGTGAGCCTTCTTGCCCTGCACAGCTTCACACAAAGCAAGAGAAGCAGTCTTCCCCAAGAACTTGTGGAAATGCTGACCTTCTCAGGGCTTCCCACATGACTGCAGTTCTCTTCTAGAGAACAGCAGTTTTCTGGAGTCCTGGTTGTATGATGTGCTTCAAGTCCAAGTGCTATTTCTGAGATGAGACACAGCCAGGCAAGGACTGACAGCTTTGGCAGTGGAGTAACTAGGGATGTCTTCCTTCATGGATGAAAGCCTAGATATGAGTTGTAAATGTGCTCTTGCAGCCCAGAAAGCCAACTCTCTCCTAATTCTGTCCCTCTACAGAGACCCCATCCTGAATACGGCCTCCAGCTCTGGAGTCCTCACCATAGGGAGGACATGGACCTTTTGGAGCAAGCCCAGAGGAGGCCACAAAAATGGTCTGAGGGCAGGAGCACTTTCTTAGGAGGACAGGCTGAGACAGTTGGGCTCATTCAGCCTGGAGAAGACAAGGCTGTGAGGAGACTTTGTTGCAGCCTTTCAGCATGCAAAAGAGGCTTAAAAGAAATATTTTAGCTGGGTTTGTTGTGATAGGGCAGGGGAAACAGTTTTAAACTAGAAGAGGGTAGATTCAGACTAACTATGAAGAATTTTTTTACAAAGAGGGTGGTAATACAGAGGAATATGTTGCCCAGAGAGATGATAGATCCTGCATACATTCTAGGTCAGGTTGTGTGGGGCTTTGAACAACCTGGTCTAGTGGAAGGTGTCACTACTCATTGTAGGCAGATTGGACCAGGGAAAATTTAAAAGATCCTTCCAACCCAAAATTCTCTGAAATTCTGTGATGCCTCAGTGTGTGGAAGCAGTGCTGTAAAGAAGAATCATTGCAATTTGTCCCACCCCCCAGTGCCACTAGGAATGATGAAGGGTTCCCCTGTGCCCCTCAACCAGTGGTTTTTCTGCTCAGCACTCAGTGTACAGATGAAAGACAACTAAAGGATATAGGCAAGGTTGCAGCAAGTTTTTAACGTGCACAAAGGTGAAAATTAGGTCATTTTAAGTAGAGGCTCCAACTATGAAGAGGAGTGAAACAGCCAAGAATCTCTTCCCTTTTCCTTTGGCAGAGTTCCCACAGGGAATCTTTTGATTGTCCAGCAACAGGACACAGTGCAGCATGCCCCTGCAGGCTGGTTTCTGGGGTCCTCACAGCAGGTTTTGAAGGAAGCATAAGAGAACAAAGGCAAGAGGGAGAAAGGGTGAAAGTGAAAGAGAGGAGAGGTAGACATTGGCCAAGTTTTCAGAGAGCCCAGTATCAGCTTCCTTAGGTTGATCCCTTCAAGTTTGCCCTGGCAGGAAAATCGGTGATGATTAGCTACTCTTAAAACGACACAAAGGTTTGATCCTCTGTCCAGCTTCATATTCTGAGTTACTTGGGGGTCCTTATCTGAGGCCATTGACCGGAGCTTTACAAAGGACGACAGCAGCTTTAGCAGGGACAGCATCTGCTGCCACCATAGCAGTTGGTGATGCAGGAGATGTCAAAGCCCCCAGAGCTGATGGGCACTCCGCCACAGCTGAGGATGTTGCCAACAGCAGCAGAGGTGGAGGATCCCATGGCAGTGTTCTGTGGGGCAGAGCTGAGGATGGGGCCGGGCAGGGTCACCAGCACAGCAGGCGGCTCAATGACCACGTGGGAGTCTGGCACTGCCTGACACAGCACTCAGTGCAGCTGTTGGCCAGCGGGCATGAGGGGCACCTGGAGAGAGGGCAGGGAAGAAGCAAAATACAAGGATACATGAGAAGCAGCCTGTCACTACATCAGGAGTCAAACAACATGCAGGCCCAGGAGGTGGAGGCTCTGCAGAGATGCTTGAGGGCTTGTTGGCCTCATCCTGCCAAGGCCTAAAAAGAGCCACCAGCTCCTATGCAGCCGCTGCCCAGGCTCTGAGTCCAGATGACAACTGGTCACAGTCCCAGCCTCCCTGCACTTCGAAGCTTCTCCCCACTTCTCTCTCTCATGACAAACAGCCCCAAGAGCCATCATAGAAGACAGCTGGAATCAGCTGAGAGGTCCATTGAGTTGAGACCTGCTTTTTAGAGAAAGCAGAGGAGAAAGGAGACTGACTCCCAAGGAGAAGGAGGCAAGAGAAGGGGATGAGAAAGCAAAGAGCTGGGCTGTTTTTTTATCATGGACCTTTACTGTCACAGGCTGTCAGAAGTATCCCTTCTAAAGGTGATCATTTTCTGACAAATTCATCTTGAATGCAAAACGTCTCATTTAATGCTGTGAGTTGTGGTTTGGCTTCTTAAATGGCTGTGTTTTCGCTTCCTGCTTTATTTCTGGCACATTGCTCAATGAAGGCATCTTTTGCATGACAAGATGAGAGGCTCAAACATTTCTGGATCAAAACACATCAGCGTCAGCACAGGACTCATGCCATATGCTGCAGAAGTCCATTAAAAGTAAATTATGTCAGTCTGGGTCACTCCATTGGGACCCTAGGGGCCTTTGTCTCAAAGAAGTGGCCTTGTTCCTGGGTTTGACCAAACACAGAGCCCAGGACAATTCAGGTGGCTGGGTTTGCCTTCCCCTGTCATGCATTAGGGATGTGGAAAGGGGGAAAAAAGGGGAAGGTTTTATTCAGCTGTCAGAAATAAAGGCAAATGATATAATAAAGGGGCTTCCATAAAGACAAAGGCAACAAAAGGAAGAGTAGTGAAAATGTAGGACTGCTGCTGAATGAGATGAGGGCCCTGGTGACACAGGATAGAGCAAAAGCTGAGGTGCTGAAGGCCTTCTTTGCCTCAGTCCTTATTAGCAAGACTGGCCTTAAGGAATCCCAAATGTAGACTGGGGGTAAAGTCAGGATCAGGGAGGATGCACCCTTGATAGAAGGAGATCAGGTCAGTGAATCCTTAGCAAACTGCACATGTTTAGGCCCTGTTGGAATGTACACACACGTGGTAAGGGAACTGGCTCCTTTCATTGCCAGGTCACTCTTGGTTACCTTCAGCTGAGCATAGTGACTGGGTACTGGAGCAAAGCAAATGCCACTTCTGTCTTCAAACAGGGGTAAAGGAGAACTCAGGGAGCTACAGCCTTCACAGCCTCACCTTAGCCCCTTAGAAGGTGGCTAATGAAGAAGATGGAACAGCTAATCTTGGAAAGCTCTCCTAATCAAGGCATGTCAGTGATAAGAAAATCACCAGGAGCAGGTCAGTGTGGCTTCACCAAGGGGAAGTTATGCCTGATCTTCTTGATAATGTCCTGTGGTGATGTGACAGGCAGGAGAGGAAGAAAGAATGGTGGATCTTCTCTATCTGGACGTAAGCAAGACCTCTGACACTTTTGTGTGGATTCCTGTAGGAGCCTCACAGAGAAGCTGTTGATGTTGGATGAGCAAACAGTGAGGTAGAATGAGAACTGACTGGCCAGGCACAGGGATCAGTGATCAGCAGCACAAAATAAAGTTGGAGACCAGTGACTGGTGGTACATCCAAAGGGTCAGGACTTGATGGGTCCTGTTTATCAACGTCATTGATAATGTGGGTGATGGGACAGAGTGGACCCTCAACAGGTTTACAGACAACAGCAAACTGGGAGGGGAGGCTTATGCATCAGAGAGTTAGGCCAGCAAGCCAGAGAGACCTCAGCAAGCAGGAGAAATGGGCTGATGGGAAACTCATGCAGTTAAACAAGGGAGAGTGCAAATTCCTTTGTGTCAAAGAAGTTCAACAGTATCCTCAGCTCCATTAGACCAGGTGTTGCCAGGAGCTCAAGAGAGATGACTGCTCCCCTTTATGCAGCACTGTGGGGGACATAGCTGCAGTGGCCTCCTCTGCCACCCTTCCTCTGTGACCATATTGGTGACAAAAGGGATCAGTAAGGTGAGTGGAAAATTGTCTGGCCTACCAGGCCCAAAGAGTTGTGGCCATTGCTTCAAACCCCAGCTGGCAGGCAACTCTGGGGTCTCTCAGGGATCAGGAACATTAGTGTTGAATGTTACCATGAATGTCATGAATAGTAGGAAGCAGGACACTGTCCACAAGTTTGGAGGTGACATCGAACAACAAAGAACAGGCAGTGAACTTGCCTCTGTTGCCCAAGTTGTTCCCAGAAAATCCTGGAACCACCTGTGCAAAGGAAACAGGGAATACAGACTAGACCCTGGAAGTTCTCTGTAACAGGAGACTAGGCTACAAACAGCTGCAGGAACATGGGGCTCTCAGCCTCCTCACTGCTACCTGCAGAAAATCCCTGGCTGCTGTTTCCAGCCCCTGAGCACGGAGACAGCTCAGTGAAGTTGCTCCATCTCCTGGTTCAAGGCACTCTGCTGTCTCAGGCTGCAGCTGACGCTATGCCGGCTGATTCTCGCTGGGATGGCCTTGCTGGAGGAGGGGAAGAGCCGTTTTTGCGGAAGACCAAGCTGTGCCCCTACAGAGCCCCTGAGTGCTCTGAGCCCTAGCGGCACCGGCGCAGGGCTCAGCCCCGGGGCGGAGCGGGAGGGAAGGGCACAGTCAGAGCACGGCGCCGGGGCTGGCGGGGGCAGCGTGGCTCGGCCGGTAGAGCGGCGGGATGCAGACGTGTCGGGGCGGGGGGCTGGCGGCGCTGGCCTCGGTGCTGCTCGGTGCGCGGGGTGGGGGTGGGGCGACCCCGCAGGTCCCTGGAAGTTTCAGTCCCCTTTGGCTTCTTCACGGACCTCTGCCCATAACCATCCTAGAGTCCAGCGCTTCCCCCACACCATTGCCTATTCCATCAGCAAACTTATCCCTCTGTTCTTTGTCCAACCATTCCTATAGCTTGCTTTCTGCTGTGTCTTCTAGCATATTTTATGTAATTATTATTATTGGTGGACACTGTAGACATACTCTGCAAACTATTCCTATCATCTCTGTTCCTGACTGCTTCTGCAGGATTTTGTTCTCGGCAGGTCTGGGGAGAATGTAGGAGTTGAGGTTTGTCCTTGCTTTTCTCCCTTACAGTGGCTGCAGCCAGAGCCCAGGTACAGCAGGAGCCATTCCTGGAGACCACCGAGGGCAGCAGCATCAACATCAGCTGCTCACATCCCAAAAAGCGGATCCAGGATTTCATCCATTTCTACCGTCAGCTGCCGGGTCGAGAACCCAAATTGCTTGCACTCGCTGCTAGAGTATCCAAGGATCTGGGGTCTATTGCAGGACAGCTGTGGGTGTCGGAGGACGGGAAGAGCAGCGCGCTGTGGCTGCGGCGGCCCCGGCTTGGGGACGCGGCCGTGTATTACTGCGCGCTGGGCGCACGGGCAGAGGAGCCGGGGCTGCGGCCGGGCACGAACCGCCGCGGGCGGGGCCGGGCGGGGCCGGGGGCACAGCGCCGGCCGCGGCCAGCAGGGGGCGCTGCCGCTCCGCCCGCCGGGCCCCGCGCGCCCCCGCAGCTCCTTCCTCTGCCCCGAGCCCGCACGCACCGACCCCGCACAGCCCCGCACGCCCGCCCCAAACACGCCTCACAGCCGCCTCCTGCGCCAACACACTCGCCACGCACAGCCCCACACAGCCGCGCTCCCTCGCCGCCCTCTGCCGCACACCGAACTGCTGCGCCCTGCGCCTCGCCCATCGCCTCTCGCCCTCCGGACACGCCGCCGCCTGCTGCTGCTGCTGCTGCTGCTGCTGCTGCTGCTGCTGCTGCTGCTGCTGCTCTTAGCCGGCTTTGCAAAGCCAAGAGCTGCTCCTCGAGAGCACCTGGGCTGGGAGCTGACAAAGCAGCTGCACTGACGGGCACACAGGGGCCAATTCACGGAATGCTGTCACCTCAGGAGGTCATGGCATGAGAGGGATTTGCAGCGAGGCTTTCTGAGGTGACGAAGAAATCTCCGTCTTTGTCCCCGCAGAAATGTCTCTGTTCCATACTGCAAGTTGCATAAGAAGCAGCATTCCCAGATGGATGGGTAAGGCAGGCGTACTTTGAACCACACCTGAGGTTGGAATTCACTTCTCTACATTTCCTCCTCATCCTCAGGTGTCCCCAAACACACTGGGATGCGCATTTAGCATCTTCCTGAAATAGTAGAACATCCGGGAGAGAAAATAAAAAATCTCTTGGAGTAGAGAAGCTTTTCAAGTGAGAGCTCTGTCCGACCCAGCTTCCACCTGAAACTGATTGTTCCCTTTCCCTTCACGTTAGGAACCTCTCAGGCATCCTGAAAAGCAGAGGCCAGGATTTAGCAATGCTGCAACTGTTGGAGGGTGACACTTGAAAGACTGAGATAGATACACACAGTTTTCCCTCCTGAGACTTTCTCTAGAGACTCCTTTTGGGGACAGGAGCTTTTCAGCATCTTCAGGAACCCTTGGGCTTAGCAAGTTCAGCAGAGGCCACAGTCAGGGCATGTGAAAGGTGAGAGTGTCTGGTTCTCTAAGGCTCACATCAGGTGCATTTTCTTTTCTAAGGGAAGAAACAGGAAAAGAGAAAGTGATCAACACAAAGCACACAATGACACCGATGGGACAGTAGGTGATGAGGGAGAGAAGGAGGGAGCTCAGAGCTCACCAACCTCTAATTGATGGGCCATTAGGGAACAGCGGCTGTGGCTGGGAATTGGCTCAGGCTGAGCTTTGTCAGTGACAAAGGCTTAGAGATGATGAGAGAGGAGATGGAAGGCCCAGGATAGCAGAGACTGCCAGTGATGCGTCTCTGGGATCGGCAAGGATGGCTGCAGGCTTCTCTCTCCAGCATAAATGCTGGGAAGAATCCTCACCTCCCTGTACATGTCCTACCGTCTTTTCTCTGCTCTGAAACCTAAGAAGGAAATATTGTTGAAGGATCCTATAGAAGGAAAAGCTTTCAGCTGGAAAATCTGTGACAACCCCAGTAGTCTCCACTTCTCTCGAAAACTCCTTGTAATCCATGGGGAGCGGTGCAACACCTGCATGAGAATGTCCCTATTACAACCATTATCATTAACTCCATCGTGTTTCACATCGTTCTTGAGCTTTTTTGTGACAAACTCATATTAGAGGAAACCAAAATGACCAGGATGGGATCACTCTGCAGTTGACTAGGAGAAGGGGGTGGGAGTGAGGGACCTGGGAGAGAGGCGTTCATCCCAGGGAGATGAAGAAGGGCAGGGAAGAAGCGACAGAGACAGAGGAGTCTCCTGTTTCCAGAGGAAATTGCAACGACCCCACAGAGATGAGAAACATCAGATGGGGAAGAAGCCCCCGAGCTCCGCAATGCCCAGCCCTGCGTGTGCAGCAGAGCTGGCGATCCCAGCTGCGGAGGTGAGGACTCCAGTGCGAGCTGAGCGGGAACAGCCCCTTCCCATGGCTGAGGCGCAGAGGCACGGAATGCTCCCAAGGCCAAGGGCCGAGGGAGCCACGGCGGCTGCTGCTGGACGAGCCCGACACCCAGCAGGAGCATTTCAGGCACTGCAAGCACAGGTCATTGCTCTGCCTGCTCCCGCCGCTGCTGCTTCCTTTGCTGCCGCCCAGAGTGGTTTCCGGCAGCTCTGTTCTCTCGGCGCTGGGCCGTGCTTGCTGACTCTGCCTCACTCAGCAAACACGCACCTTGGGCTCGCCATGCACCTCGCCTCTCTCATCCTCACCGTCTGCCTGGGACAGCTCCTGGGTAAGTCCTGGCTTCTCCCCAAAGCATCCCCCCTTTTCTTCCCCCCAGGAAATTCTCAACAGCCTTATCAAGATCATGTGAGGAAATATCAGTGAATAGAGGGAAAAGGCTGAGAAAAATCTGCTTCTTGTGGTTTTGCGAGTGTTTGTTCAAAGGCCCTTGGATTTGTAAAGGACAAGGGAAAGGAAAAAGAAGGGAAACCTCAGATCCATTCGCTGTCTTTTCTCTCGCCCTCAATACATCTCCTTCTGCCTCTCTCTTCTCATCCTCTTACAGTCCTCTGAGGAGATCTCAGCTGTCTCTGCAGTGCCGCATTGCTCCTGTTTGAATGTAAATTCCCTGATCCTTACAAACCTGCCCCAGGCACCTCAGAGTTCTCACTTCACTGACATTATCAGGGTGTCCCATTCTGCCTCCAGGCTGACACAGCTCTGCCGCGGCTTCCAGGATTCTCGGGGCTGGCAACACACCCAGGGCCCCCTCTTTCCAACATCAGCATTGAATGTACTCAGGGACGGAGGAGCCCTCAGAGGTGACAGGGATGGGCAAGCAGGATGAACCTGTGTGCTGTACCTCGATGGGCTCCTCAGGCAGCTGGAGGGGTGCTGCTTCCAGCACACAAAGTTCAGGCATGACAGGCTGTTCAATGGTCATTTAAGCAATAGAAGCAAGAGCAGAGACACAGAGACACAGCCCAGGTCATCCTTGAGTGATGAAGAGCAAAGAGCTCCGAACTCATGCCCAAAATTACTCAGGACTCTGCTACAAGGCAGGGAGCTTTCTCCACAAAAGTATTTCAGGCACTTTGTTTTGCTTAAGATACTGCTTCTCTGTGGAGCTGCTGACCTTCAATTTTTTCCAGGCACCACGGGGCAGATCATGGTCACCCAGGAACGTGGACCAGTCACGGTGAAGCAGGGACACCCCTTCCACACCACCTGCAAATATGACACCACTTATTTTAATGGCTTGCTCTGGTACCAGGTGCGGAAAGGCCAAGCCCCACAGCTGGTCTCCTATCAAGCAGGGAGCGGCCCCAAGCACAGCGGCAGTATCACCACGCACCTGAACACCACGGGGAAATGCAGTGTCCTGAAGGTGCAGGAAGTGGAGGTCTCTGACAGTGCCTTGTACCTCTGTGCTGTGCAAGACACCCTGGTGCAGGGAGCTTCCTGGGCTGTGCAAGAAGCCAGGGCAGGGAGGGGATGTGTCAGTGCGAGGCTGAGGTTGGGGCAGGGACGCTGGGCTCAGCCCAGTGCTCAGCAGGAGTTGCATCACATGCGTGTACAATGGTCTGATGGTTGTGACCTCATCCATCCTGACACTTCCCTTGGGAAAGCATTCTGGACAGTTTCGACTGATCTCTGCATTTTGCAATCTCTAAGTAAGGAAAAATATCTGCTGTGCTTGTCTGGGACCTTGTTGTTCCACACTCCAGCGCTGCTGCTTTTGGCCCCACATGTCCTGAGCAGAGCCCAGCGCTGCTTCTGTGTTCCTGCCTTGTGTCCTCTCGGAGCAGCCCCGTTTGCAGGGACACACGTGGAGCACAGATTTGTGTGTGGCTCCACACTGGGGTGCCCCAACCTGTGTCTGTCCGTGTGTGTCCCTCCTCGGCAGGGAATTTCCTGCCTGTGCCAGGGACACTGAGCACTGCTCCGGCCCTGAGCAGCACAGAGCAGCAGCTTCCCCGGCTCAGCAGGAGCCTGAGTGCAGCCGAGTGGGGACGGCAGCTGCCCGCTCCACATGTGTGCAGGGTGCATCTGCTTCCCATGCGGTGTGGCTGGGCTGTGGGATGGGACACGGCTGTCTCTTGGCCCCGGCCATGCCCAAATTCTTGTGGCGCTCACGGTGCCGGGGCTGTGAGAGGCGGGGGCTGAGGGCGGCCGGGGCGGAGCTGGCGGCGGCGGAGAGGAGGCGGCACGGGCGCGGCAGAGAGCCGGGGCTGAGGGGGACGGCGCTGCTGGGCCGGCGGAGCGGCGGCATGCGGCGGTGTCGGGGCGCGGGGCTGGCGGCGCTGGCCGCGCTGCTGCTCGGTGCGCGGGGCTGGCGGCGAAGGGGCCGCGGCTGGGACTGGGGTGATCCCGCACATCCCTGGAGGCTGCCGTCCTGCCTGGCTTCTTCACAGACCTCTTGTCGGGAACTGTTCTCCCGTTCATCCCTGCCTCGTCTATATCTGATAGTCCTTCAAAAATATCGGAGTTCTATTCTTTGCCCAATCCTGCAAAGACTTTGTTTTTTAAATAACTAATTAAGTCAGTCCTTATCTTTGCTAACTTTTCTGTATTTTTGTACTTGCTCGCACATCCTCCCGTTCTCCAGTGACTCTCCCAATCGTCATCTCCTTCATGGATTCATCTCCCCATAAACGATTAATGGACACTTCTCTTCCTGCCTATCTTGAAACCCTTCGGGAACTCTTTTCCTCATCATCTCTGTCCGTTCCTGACTGTTTCTTCGGGCTTGGTACTGTGCAGTAGGGCAATGAAGAATTTCGGGTTTTTCGTTTTTCTGTCCCCGACAGTGGCTTCAGGAAGAGCCCAGGTACAGCAGGAGCGGTCACTAGAGACCTCCGAGGGCAGTGGTATCAACATCAGCTGCTCACATCCCACCAAAGTACTCGGCGAACCGGTCCATTTCTACCGTCAACTCCCGGGCCGAGGACCCGAATTCCTCGTGAGCGCTCTCAAAGGATCCAAGGATGTGCCGGCCATTGCAGGGCAGCTGTCGGTTTCGGCAGATCGACAATCGAGCGCGCTGTGGCTGCGGCGGCCCCGGCTTGGGGACGCGGCCGTGTATTACTGCGCGCTGGGCGCACGGGCAGAGGAGCCGGGGCTGCGGCCGGGCACGAACCTCCGCGGGCGGGGCCGGGCGGGGTCGGGCGGGGCCGGGGGCACAGCGCCGGCCGCGGCCAGCAGGGGGCGCTGCCGCTCCGCCCGCCGGGGCCGCCGAGCCCCGCTCGTCCCGGGCTCGCGGGGCGCTGCCGACACCGGAACCGACACCGGAACCGGCACCGGAACCGTCAGCGGGACCGACAGCGGCACTAGAACCGACAGAGACAGCGACCCCACACCATAACCGGTACTGCAACCGACACTGACACCTATAGTGGAAACTGCACCGACACTGACACCAGCACCTCCACCTACACCAGCACCAGTACTCACACCGGCACTGGTGCCGGCAGCGTCATGACCATGCAGCCCCACAGGCCCCATCATTCCCTTTCCCCCTCTCTGGTCACTACCTAAACCATCCCACGTGTTTCCAGACAGCTTTTCACTGCTTTCCATATGGCAAGAAATTTCCTGGATTCACGAGATGATCACCTCACCCTTCAGGGCGCTGTCAATCCCAGACGAGGGGTCAATCACCACACCCCAATCTTGAGTGAGGAGGTTACACTGAAGAGGTTTGTGCTGGGACTCCTGCTCCCAAAGAGAACTCGTGTGTCTGACTCTGGGTATGGATATTTGTGGGAGGTGATGTTCCCAGACGTGTTTCCCTTGAAGGGCTTCACGTCTGGTATGAGGAGAAAGAAGAAGAACCCTGTGCGGGGAAAGAGAGTCAGACACGTGGTGCTTTTGTCTGTGACTGCTTCTGCTTTCTTTGATACACTTCCGAGGACAAGGAGCACATCAGGAGCTGCAGAGGGCCTGAATCCAGCCCACAGAGAGGGGCTGCAGGCACTGGAAGGCAGGAGAAGTTCACCATGGCAATTCTTCTCATACTGGGGGCTGGTTGGGCTGCTTGAGATCCCCAGGATAAGCAAAAGGCAGCAAAGCCACCGGCAGCCTCCCATTCCGTGCTTGGTCTCCTCCTTGGTGCTCCTACATGAACTTCCAGGTGCCTCCGGCCCTTTTGGCATGAACTCGGGGCTGAGAGGCAGCTCTGCTCACCAGGCTGCTAAAGCACTTGACTTGGGCCGCTGAGAAAAGCCCAGCTGTGACCTGATTGTCCAGGGATGAGGCTCCTGCTGTTGAACAACTTCCTCCTGGCCCTTGAAATCCGGGCACGCACGTGGGTGGGAATGCAGACAGGAGAACATCCAGAGGAACAGAGGAATGTGAGCACAATCATGCACACACACCACTGAGATCCAGGACTCCTGACACCAACTCGCAGCCCCTCCAGAGACAATTGAACCTACAGTCAAGGCAGAGAATCAGCCACTGGCCACACCCAGCAGCTTTAGTGAGTTCTCCTGGTTTGGGCTCGGATAGAATGAAATTTTCTTTATTTGCAGGCAGCAAGGAAGTTTTGGTAAAGGTTTATCAGGGAGAGCCTCCCAAGGAGTCAAGAGATTCATAAAAGACCCCCTGGCTTCCTGAAGTCACTCTCAGAGAGGAGTCTGGCTGTGGCTGCATCCAAACCCAGTCCCAGAGTTGGCCAGTCTCTAACACTCCCCCTTCTCCACCCATCACTGATCACTTTTGCAAACAGGGCAAAGTTGGAGCTGCTTTAGCCCTCCCAAGGCTGAACATCCTGCTGCATCTTCTCAGAAGGTGGCACAGTGCTGTGGTCTGTATTTGGTCTGACCATGATGTTGTAACACACGGATGGTTCAGTTCTGGCTCAGCAGTGCTTAGCCTCAGTCAAGGCCTCTCCAGTGCCTCATGTCCTGCCAGTGACAAGGTGCACACTGAGATGGGAGGGATCATGGCCAGGACAGCTGATCCACATGGCCAAAGGGCTCTTCCCTACCATTTGATGCCATGTTCAGTGTATAAACTGGGGGGGAGTGGTCCAGGAGGTGCCAATCCCTGCTCAGGGACAGGATGAGTCAGTAGGTGGTGAGTAACTGTGTTGTGCATCACTCTTTGTGCACGCCCTTTTCTTGCTTGGGTTTTACTCCAGTCTGTCTCCCTCCCTTTCAAAACAATTACTGTTATTAGCAATGTTATAGTCTGAGGACGGTGTTGCTGGACAGTGCCCCGGAAGAAAGGGATCTGGGGGTTCTGGTCAATAACCGACTGAGCAGGACCCAGCAGTGTGCCCTGGTGGCCAAGAAGGCCAACGGCATCCTGGCCTGGATCAGGAATAGTGTGGTCAGCAGGAGCAGGGAGGTCATTCTTCCCTTGCACTCGGCACTGGTGAGACCCCACCCTGAGTGCTGTGTCCAGCTCTGGCCCCTCAGTTTAGGAAGGACGTTGAGACACTTGAGCACGTCCAGAGGAGGCAACACGGCTGGTGAGGGACTTGGAGCACAAGCCCTGTGAGGAACGACTGAGGGAGCTGGGGTTGTTCAGCCTGGAGAAGATTCAGAGGTGACCTTAGCACTCTCTACAACTTCCTGAAAGGTGGCTGTGTTCAGGTGGGAGTTGGTCTCTTTCTCCAGGCAGCAACTGACAGAACGAGAGAACACAGTCTTTTGCTGTACCAAAGGAAATATGGGCTGGATATTAGGAAAACATTTTTTACAGAAAGAGTGACAAAGTACTGGAATGGTCTGCCTGGGGAGGCGGTGGATTCACCATCTCTGGATGTGTTTAAGAAAAGAAAAGATGTGGCCCTCGGTGCCTTGATTTAGTTGAGGTTAGGGTTGGGTTGCACTTGGTGATCCTGGAGGTCTCTTCCAACCTAAGGGTTCTGTGCTTCTGTGATTATAGTCACCATTATCAAAACCACCAACACCACCATTATATATTGCTTTGTTTTAATTGCTTTGTTGCAATATTAAAATCTTCTTATCTCAAGCTTTGAGCACTTACTTTTATTCTCACTCTCCTCCCCATCTAATGGGGGCAGCAGTTGGTGTGAGGGCTGAGTGGGTATCTGCATGTACCTAGAAGCTACCTTGAGTTCAAACACAAGAAGACCTCAAAGGTTTGGCAGTTCTCCTGCTGTAGGACAGAGACAAAGCACAGCAGAGTCTCAGCTGACATCCACATCTCTTTCAGACACTGAGCCTCACGGCATTTTAAGTCTGTCTTGGAAGGATATTATGAAAACTAGAGAATATCCACATTGCTATAGAGCTCCACAGAAATCCTGGATTACAAGAAAAAAATTCATGTACTCTTAGAAGCTTCTGCCAGGCTCCACTCAGGATCCAAACACTGAAGCTGGGACATGAGAAGGGAAGTATCAGGGAAGCTGTCTCAGCATTCACTATAAGGCAAATACCTTTTCTCCAAAAGACAGAGATGTTCAGGCACAGCATTCATAACAGAGGAGCTGAAAAAGGGATTTGGCGATGCTGGGAGTGTTCCTGCACTCTTTTCAATTTTTCTCCACCTTCAACTGAAGCACTGACCTTGTTTCTTCTTGTCTTTTGCATACAGGTGCAGGTGGAGGAACTGCCTGGAGCAAGAGGCAGCTGCAGCCTCCTCTGGCACTGTCAGCTGGCTGAGTTCGTCTTGCAGCCAAGGTTCCCATCGTCAAACATTCTCTGCACACAAGAATGCAAGAGTGTAGACAGCGCATTTGGGTTCCCTGGCAAGGTTTCAGTACTGAAGGGACTGCAGCAGCAGCGGCAGCTTCTGTGAGAAGGTGCCAGAAGCTGCCCCCATGTCACACAGAGCCACTTCCAGGTGGCTCCAGGATGGACCCACCTGTGGCCAAAGCTGAGCCCATCAGCAGCACTGGCAGCACCTGTGTGCTAGCAGATCAGAGAAAGGGTTCCAAAGGTGTGCAGCAGCTGGGAGGGAGCAGTGAGGAAAAGAGAGGAGTGAGAGGAAGTGGGAGCAAGGGCTCTGCAGACACTAAGGTCAGTGATGAAGGAGGGGGACGAGGTGCTCCAGGTGATGGAGCAGAGATTCCTGTGCAGCCTTGGAGAAGACAATGCTGTGCCCAGGTGGACAAGAAGGCCAATGGCACCCGGCCTGTGCCAGAAACAGTGTGGCCAGCAGGACCAGGGCAGTGACCGAAGCCCGGTGCTGGGCCCTGCTGAAGGCCTGCGAATTCTGTGTTCAACTTTGGGACCCTCAAAGTCATCCATTTTTTCACAAGGTAACAGCAGTGCAGAGAAGGAAAGAGCAGGAGAGATGTGGACCTAGAATTTCACAAGACATTAACACGGCCTCTCTCATATTTCCTTGATGACCAAATCAGTGAGAAATGGGTGCAGGGATGAGGTGGCTGGAAAAGTGGCTGCTCTAGCAGGCTCAGAGTTGTCATTTCCATGCAGAGCCCAGGCCTAGGTACAGGCATCAGGAGGAAGACCATGTTCATGTTGATCCTGTTCATGTTTTCATGAACTCCATGAGTACAGGAAAGTGGGGAGCTGGCACAAGTCCCTGGATAACACCCAGTGAGAGGAACAGGCCTTGACTGTCAGGCACAGCTCCTCTTCAGAAGACACGGACAGAGCCCTCACAGCAAAGAGGGAGGGATTTCAGGAGACGCCCAGCAGAACATGGCACAGCAGCACTTGCAGCAAGGGAGGCCAACTGCAGCCTGAGCTGGGTGAGTCCAAGTGTGCTCAGCACGTCCAAGAAGGTGACCCTGTCCCTTTGATCCCTGGCAGACCATACCTGGAGTGCTGCATCCATGCTGGGGATCCTTGTTCCAAGGAGGAAATCGACATCCTGAACAAGTGCAACCAAGGCCACCAAGTCAATCAGAGGCTTGACAAACATGACATGCAACAAAGGACAAGCATGGCTTGGCCTGCTTCTCTTCGAGAAGAGATGTCTGGGGCCAGTTTTCTTGCTTTCTTGTATAATAAATAGGTATGATTTGTGCTGATAAAATTGAACAGTAAAATCAAATAATAATCAAAGTAGTAACTCTTCAGGAAAAGAGGGAAGGGGGGGTTGGAAGTCCCCCTTCTCCAGCAGATGTTCAGCTTTGAGATAACAAACAAGCTAAAATTATCTAGCATGGGAAAGTTTTGGGATGATGGCCAGGCAGTTTGGCTTTGAGGAAGCTAAAATTATCCAGGATGGGACAGTTTTTTGAGAAAGACCAAGTAAATGTTAATTAAAAATTAATTTATTGTCTTAGTGTACTATGAAATAATTTCGGATGTACATATATAGAACATATAATGCAATAACAAGTTAGTGCACATGTGTAACAGTGGGTTCATTGGAGGGACACTAAGAGGAGGAGGAGGGCCTTCCTCCTCACGACCACCGATGGTGGGGAAGACCACCAAAAATGGGTGATGGAGTCTGCGCAGTAGAGGCCGAAATAGGCGGAGATAAAGGAGGAGACACAGGTGTTACAAATCGAAAGTAGGAGGATATGGGAGGTGACATATGGCATAAAAAGGGCAAGATTAGACATCATGATTCACACATGGGACTAGAGAGCTTCTGCCCATGTACCCCGCGGTATTAAATTTGCTTATGTATTAGAACCACTATTATCTTTTATCAAGAATTATTGTAACTCCATTGCTACTACATTTCATTTGTTTGGATTTTTTTTTCTTTTGATTGAAATGAAGCAGCACACTCATTTATAACACTTGCACTACTTTGTGAGAGGAAAGAGAGAGGATGGACATGATGTCTGGTAGTGCTCATGAGATGGAATATAGGAAGTTTTATTAAGCACCAGTCCAGAAGAAATATTGAGCCCTGTCCCTGGTACCCACACGCCCACGGGCACCTCTGTCCTCAAACTCCTTAGGCCACAACACAACTTTTAGCGATCGTGCTGGGACTGCAGAGGGGCAGCTGAAGGGAAGCTCTCTGCCATCTGGAGGATGTTTCCAGCCCCTGTGCTTGCACACAGCTCCGGGAAGCTGCTCCGTCTCCTGGCCCGGGGCACTGCTGCTGTCTCAGGCTGCAGCAGGTTCTGTGCAGGCTGATTCTGGCTGGGATGTCCTTGCTGGACAAGGGGGAGACTCCATTTGCCGGGACTCCAAGCTGTGCCCGTGCAGAGCCCCTGAGTGCTCCGAAGCCGGGCGACAGCCCGAGCGGCGCCGGCGCAGGGCTCAGCCCCGGGGCGGAGCTGGCAGCGGCGGGGAAAGGAGGCGAGAGAAGAGAAGGGGAGGGGAGGGGCTCCGGGGCTCTCGGGGACAGCGCTGCTGGGCCGGCGGAGCGGCGGGATGCGGCGGTGTCGGGGCGCGGGGCTGGCGGCGCTGGCGGCGCTGCTGCTCGGTGCGCGGGGCTGCCGGCGGAGAATGAGGGACGCGGCTGGGGCTGGGCTGTTACCTCGGGATCCTGGCTCCATCTCCTTTTTCACCGTGTCTCCCTCTCTTCTTTGTCTCTCTGTCATCTCTCAGCCGTCTTTCCAAAGCCTCCGAGTCCCCATCGCTCTCAGCGTGAGCCTGCTTGCATCTGTGCCTGCTTCTCAATGCACCCTCCTCCTTCCCCTGCCTGTTCAAGTGATTATTGCGCTGATCACAGCCCTCTACCCTTCACTGGAACAACTCCTTTCCCTGTCTACTACTCTCCATCCATCCACCCGTACATCCTCACCCTTCTTTCCAAGCATCATCCCTCGCTTGGCTTTCTGCTCTCTCATCTCTGCCTCGGATTGTTTCCTATCTGTAGAAAAGCTTTTCTCTCCTACGTGTCTCTGTTATTCCACACATCCACACACGCCCCTGTGCAGCAGAAGTTCTTGTTCTTCTGATTTCAACCCTCCATCCTTCCCAGTTTCACACACAACCTGCCTGTCCCTTTTCCTTCCTGATGTCCCTCCCTGCATACAGCCCACATTTTGATTTCTCCGTGTATCAAATTCCCTTCTACACCGGTGTCACTCTCCATGCCCGAGAGTGTGCATCCCTCCCAATTTTTTTTTTTTTTCAGTCTGGCTCTGTCTCACTGTCCCTGCTCCTGACTGTCTCTGGGGGGAAAAGGACAACAAAGCTGAGCCATCACAGCTGATCGTTGGACTTTTGTTCTCCTTTCTCGGCAGTGGCTGCGGGCAGAGCCCAGGTACAGCAGGAGCCATTCCTGGAGACCACCGAGGGCAGCGGCATCAACATCAGTTGCTCACATCCCAAAATCCAGGGCAGCGATTTCATCCACTGGTACCGTCACCAGCAGGGCCGAGGACTCGAGTTCCTCGCACTCACTACTAGAGGATCCAAGGCTGTGCCGGCCATTGCGGGACAGCTGTGGGTGTCGGCAGATCGGCAATCGAGCGCGCTGTGGCTGCGGCGGCCCCGGCTTGGGGACGCGGCCGTGTATTACTGCGCGCTGGGCGCACGGGCAGAGGAGCCGGGGCTGCCGCCGGGCACGAACCGCCGCGGGCGGGGCCGGGCGGGGCCAGCAGGGGCCGCTCCGCTCCCGGCTGACGCCGCTGGGCGGGGCAGGGACCGAGCCCAGCGTGGAACCCGCGGGACCCCGGCCGGGAGCCACCACGGGCCCAGCACACGGCCTGGCCTTCCGCCAGAGACCCCTGCGAGCACAAGGATGCTGCCCTGCAACGTGTACAAAACAATTCTGCTGGAGAGGAGCATTTCAGCAGCCCTCAGGGAATCAGGGAAGGTCTTTCTGAGCCTATTGGCAGCCAAAGGAAGGCTTGGGAGATGTTGGCTCATTGCTCGGTGAGGAAGGGGACCTGCTGACAAATGACAGGGAAGAAGCTGACACACTCAGTGCCTATTTGCCCTCATTTTAACTGATGTTGCTTCTCCCTCCGCAGCTCCATCACATCCCTGAACCTCCCTGAAGCCTTTCTGGGAATAAAGCAGCACCCAGAGTAGAAGAAGAAGTAATTAAAGAACTCCTACTGCACATACACGAGTTCACCGTAGCACAAACACACTCTGGCGCTTGCACACAGCCAAAGAGGAACTCACAGCTCTGCATTTATGAAGAGCTGTGTGCACACACATTTCCAAAGCAGACCCAAGCACCCACACTTCTCCTTCTGCCATGTCCCCCCAGAGGTGCACACATGCACACTCACTCCTACTCCTGCTCCTGCACCCGAGTATTTGCACGCACATCTACGTGACCATTCCTGTCCAGAGAGGTGCACACATAAAGAACGTCCCAATACGGATCTATTCCCACACACTTACATATACACCCTCCCTTCTTCCCTCCTCACCTCACCCTGACGGTCGCTGGGTTTTGCCTCCCCCTGTGTCGGCACTGGGCTGCCCGTTTCCATCCTGCCCTGTTAAAACTGCCTTTGGGAAAGTATTCGGGCCTCGCTGGACATCTTACCCTCTGTTCACCCTGTGACCTCACAAACTATGCCATGGGCTTGCCTGACTGCTTGTCCTTCCCCACAAGGCTCCAGCCCTGCTGCAGTTGTTCCCAGGTTTCCTTGGCAGCTGATTGTGTCCTTGCCTGTGTTCTTGGTTTGCGTGCTCCTGTGTTCAGGCAGGGCCCACAGGAATCCATGGGGGAGCACAAATTCGTGCACGAATCCATCTCGATGAGCAGGAGCCTGTGTGTGCGTGTCTGTGTCCTCCTGTGCTACTCAACAAGTGAAATGTGCTGATGGCGCTGGAGACGCTCTCCACTGCTCTGCCCTGAGCATCTAAGAGCAGCATTTTCCCAGATTCAGAAGGAGCCCGAGTGCAGCTGAACAATGATGTAGCAGCCTGCAGGAGGTTTGTCCAGGGAAGAGGCACTGAAATGCAGCCCCTGCTTCCTGAGCCCTCCTTTTCTGGCTGCTCTGAACATCACGCTCTGCTACTGCCAATTGCCGGGCCCCAACAAGGATGGTTTCACCCACGTTTGGATTCTTAGCTTAATTCTCCTTGAAATGTTGGGAGTGTCTCAGCGTGGCTGGGAGAGTTGTCACACACACAGACACACAGACACACGGACACACGGACACACAGACACGCAGACACACGGACACACAGACACACAGACACACAGACACACAGACACACGGACACACGGACACACAGACACGCGGACACACGGACACACAGACACGCAGACACACGGACACACGGATACACACACACATGTGCAGGTCTCTCCAGGACAGTGCACAGCTGCTCTCCCCTGTGCTACACCAGATTGGTTTCACAGACACAGAGAAAGACTGAGGCTTTATGCCCAGAACCCGTGTCCACTGTGAGTGGATTTCTTTCCAGTGCCCTGAAGGACAATTCAGGAGTCCTCACCTGACAGCAAAGGGGAGTGTGGGGGAACAGATTAGGGGAGTGAAAGAAATACAGGGACTGTCAATCTTGAGCTCCGTGATACCAGCCCAGTCCCCCGCCATCCAGCCCGGCCCCGCCGCTTCCGACGTGCAGAGACCCGAGCGCCGCCCCACTCCCACCGCGCTCGCCTCCCCTCCGTTCCCTGCAGGACTCGGCGACAGCCCGAGCAGCGCCGCTGCAGGGCTCAGCCCCGGGGCGGAGCTGGCGGCGGCGGAGAGGACAGAAGAGGAGTGGAGGCGGCGGAGAGGAGGCGGCACGGGCGCGGCAGAGAGCCGGGGCTGAGGGGGACAGCGCTGCTGGGCCGGCGGAGCGGCGGCATGCGGCGGTGTCGGGGCGCGGGGCTGGCGGCGCTGGCCGCGCTGCTGCTCGGTGCGCGGGGTGGCGGTGGTGTCAGGGGCCGCGGCCGGGGCTGTGTCTGGATCTGCCTGGGATAAGCATTTGGCTCGGGTTTTGTCTCTGGCACTGCCGCTCGTCTTTGCTTCTTCTTCACCCACTGCTCTCAACCCTCCCCTCCTCTAGGAATCCTTTCTCTCCCAGCTTGCCTGCTCTACGACTCCATTTCTTTAGGCATTCATTCATTCATTCAACCAATTACCTACCCATCCATTCATTTCGGCCAATTGTATTTCCTCATTCCAATCTCCCCTTCTGCAGTCCGACACTTCTCTGAAATAGTCCACACTCTTAATTCCATGTAATCACCCTCGGAGAAATAGTCTCTGCATGCTTAATTCTCAGATAACATATCCCAGCTACCTGTGATCTGCCCTCCTCTGCCCTCTCCCCTCTCTACGTGCACGGCATTTGCTGCTGATGGAAAGTGATTGTTCTTCTCTCCGTGTCAGTGGCTGCGGGTAGAGCCCAGGTCCAGCAGGAGCCGTCATTGGAGACCACCGAGGGCAGCGGCATCAACATCAGCTGCTCACATCCCAAAATCCAAGGCACCGATTTCATCCACTGGTACCGTCAGCAGCAGGGCCGAGGACCCGAGCACCTCGCGAGCGCTCACAAAGGATTCAAGGCTGTGCCGGCCATTGCAGGACAGCTGTGGGTGTCGGCAGATCGGCAATCGAGCGCGCTGTGGCTGCGGCGGCCCCGGCTTGGGGACGCGGCCGTGTATTACTGCGCGCTGGGCGCACGGGCAGAGGAGCCGGGGCTGCGGCAGGGCACGAACCGCCGCGGGCGGGGCCGGGCGGGGCCGGGGGCACAGCGCCGGCCGCGGCCGGCAGGGGGCGCTGCCGCTCGGCCCTCCGGGGCCGCCGAGCCCCGCTCGTCCCGGGCTCGCGGGACGCTGCCGACACCGGAACCGACACCGGAACCGGCACCGACACTGACACAGACAGCGGCACCGACAGCGTAATCAGTATTGATACCAACACCAGAAATGGGACCCACATCGACACCAAGAGTGACTCCAACACCGGCCTCGACACCGACACTGACACAAACACTGACACCAACACCAGGCGCTGGCATCACCATCAGTAAGTACACCGGCATTGGCGCCGGCAGCGTCATGACCATGCAGCCCCACAGCCCCCATCATTCCCTTTCCCCCTCTCTGCTCCGTACCCAACACATCCCACGTCTTTCACTACACCCAGACACTTTTTCACTGCCTTCAATAATGCAGGAAATTTCCTGGGGTCATAAGGTGATCACCTCACCTTTCTGGGGGCTGTCATTCCCAAACGAGGGGTCAGTCATCACACCCCAATCTTGAGTGAGGAGGTTACACTGAAGAGGTTTGTGCTGGGACTCCTGCTCCCAAAGAGAACTCGTGTGTCTGACTCTGGGTATGGATATTTGTGGGAGGTGATGTTCCCAGACGTGTTTCCCTTGAAGGGCTTCACGTCTGGTATGAGGAGAAAGCAGAAGAACCCTCTGTGGGGAAAAAGAGTCAGACACGTGGTGCTTTTGTCTGTGACTGCTTCTGCTTTCTTTCAGACGCTTCCAAGGACAAGGAGCACATCAGGAGCTGCAGAGGGCCTGAATCCAGCCCACAGAGAGGGGCTGCAGGCACTGGAAGGCAGGAGAAGTTCACCATGGCAACTCTTCTCATACTGGGGGCTGGTTGGGCTGCTTGAGATCCCCAGGATAAGCAAAAGGCAGCAAAGCCACCTGCAGCCTCCCACTCCCTGCTTGGTCTCCTCCTTGGTGCTCCTACATGAACTTCCAGGTGCCTCCGGCCCTTTTGGCATGAACTCGGGGCTGAGAGGCAGCTCTGCTCACCAGGCTGCTAAAGCACTTGACTTGGGCCGCTGAGAAAAGCCCAGGGATGAGGCTCCTGCTGTTGAACAACTTCCTCCTGGCCCTTGCACATCCGGGCACGCACGTGGGTGGGAATGCATACAGGAGAACATCCAGAGGAATAGGGGAATGTGAGCACAATCATGCACACACACCACTGAGATCCAGGACTCCTGACACCAACTCGCAGCCCCTCCAGAGACAATTGAACCTACAGTCAAGGCAGAGAATCAGCCACTGGCCACACCCACCAGCTTTAGTGAGCTCTCCTGGTTTGGGCTCGGATAGAATGAAATTTTCTTCATTTGCAGGCAGAAAGGAAGTTTTGGCCAAGAATTATCAGGGAGAGCCTCCCAAAGAGTCAAGAGATTCATAAAAGACTCCCTGGCTTCCTGAAGTCCCTCTCAGAGAGGAGTCTGGCTGTGGCTGCATCCAAGCCCAGTCCCAGACTTGGTCAGTCTATTTCTAAGTGATTGTGGAGATGTAATTGATTGCTTATAGAAATCTTTCCCTGAAGATTAGGGATGACAACCCAAACATATTTCTTTGAAGAAATGAAATTTCTAATTTGATCTATGATGATAATGATTAGGATAAAAACCTGAATCAGAATCATTGACTGTAAGATATAGAGAGGTATAAGTACCAGTATAAATGCTCTATTCATCAAATCAATCAAAGAGAGCTAAATAATAAGTAAGTAGATATTGACATAAGTCATCTGTACCAATGACCATGAGAAAAAATCTTTTGTCCTGCCCTGAGAAGTGACCTGTAGGGGATCATCTCCACTCAAGGAGAGCATCTCCACATATACTCCTAGAAAGACACGTTAGACCTCCGTGCCCTTTCAAAGCGAGACTTGGTTTTTATCATATAAAGAGAGGGACTGTCAGTCAGATGTTGCTCATCGAGCTGTGCCACCTCAGCTGCCCTTGGCTCAGTGGCTTCAGTAACTTTTCAGTGCTATTGCTTGTTGGTTCCTTTGTCAGGAACTTTGCCTGCCACATCCTCACCAATGCTAGTTTGTGTCAGGAAATATTGTTCTTCTTCAGCAGATTTAACTTTGGGATTGATGAGCCAGAGTGCTCTCAGCATTCTGCAACACCAAAACCAGTGTGAAACCCCCCTTCTCCACCCATCAGTGATCACTTTTGCAAACAGGGCAAAGTTGGAGCTGCTTTAGCCCTCCCAAGGCTGAACATCCTGCTGCATCTTCTCAGAAGGTGGCACAGTGCTGTGGTCTGGATTTGGTCTGACCATGATGTTGTAACACACGGATGGTTCAGTTCTGGCTCAGCAGTGCTTAGCCTCAGTCAAGGACTCTCCAGTGCCCCATGTCCTGCCAGTGACAAGGTGCACACTGAGATGGGAGGGATCATGGCCAGGACAGCTGATGGCCAAAGGGCTCTTCCCTACCATTTGATGCCATGTTCGGTATATAAAAGGGGGGAAGTGGTCCAGGAGGTGCCAATCCCTGCTCAGGGACTGGCTGAGTCAGTAGGTGGTGAGTAACTGTGTTGTGCATCACTCTTTGTGCACGCCCTTTTCTTGCTTGGGTTTTACTCCAGTCTGTCTCCCTCCCTTTCAAAACAATTACTGTTATTAGCAAAGTTATAGTCTGGGGACGGTGTTGCTGCACAGTGCCCAGGAGGAAAGGGATCTGGGGGTTCTGGTCAATAACCGACTGAGCAGGACCCAGCAGTGTGCCCTGGTGGCCAAGAAGGCCAGCGGCATCCTGGCCTGGATCAGGAATAGTGTGGTCAGCAGGAGCAGGGAGGTCATTCTTCCCTTGCACTCGGCACTGGTGAGGCCCCACCCTGAGTGCTGTGTCCAGCTCTGGCCCCTCAGTTTAGGATGGACGTTGAGACACTTGAGCACGTCCAGAGGAGGCAACAAGGCTGGTGAGGGACTTGGAGCACAAGCCCTATGAGGAACGACTGAGGGAGCTGGGGTTGTTCAGCCTGGAGAAGAGAAGATTCAGAGGTGACCTTAGCACTCCCTACATCTTCCTGAAAGTTGGCTGTGGTCAGGTGGGAGTTGGTCTCTTTCTCCAGGCAGCAACTGACAGAACGAGAGAACACAGTCTTTTGCTGTGCCAAAGGAAATATGGGCTGGATATTAGGAGAACCTTTTTTACAGAAAGGGTAATAAAGTACTGGAATGGTCTTCCTGGGGAGGTCGTGGATTCACCATCTCTGGATGTGTTTAAGAAAAGAAAAGATGTGGCCCTCGGTGCCTTGGATTAGTTGAGGTTAGGGTTGGGTTGCACTTGGTGATCCTGGAGGTCTGTTCCAACCTAAGGGTTCTGTGCTTCTGTGATTATAGTCACCATTATCAAAACCACCAACACCACCATTATATATTGCTTTGTTTTAATTGCTTTGTTGCAATATTAAAATCTTCTTATCTCAAGCTTTGAGCACTTACTTTTATTCTCGCTCTCCTCCCCATCTAATGGGGGCAGCAGTTGGTGTGAGGGCTGAGTGGGTATCTGCATGTACCTAGAAGCTACCTTGAGTTCAAACACAAGAAGACCTCAAAGGTTTGGCAGCTCTCCTGCTGTAGGACAGAGACAAAGCACAGCAGAGTCTCAGCTGACATCCACATCTCTTTCAGACACTGAGCCTCACGGCATTTTAAGTCTGTCTTGGAAGGATATTATGAAAACTAGAGAATATCCACATTGCTATAGAGCTCCACAGAAATCCTGGATTACAAGAAAAAAAATCATGTACTCTTAGAAGCTTCTGCCAGGCTCCACTCAGGATCCAAACACTGAAGCTGAGACATGAGAAGAGAAGTAGCAGGGAAGCTGTCTCAGCATTCACTATAAGGCAAATATCTTTTCTTCAAAAGACAGAGATGTTCGGGCACAGCATGCATTACAGAGGAGCTGAAAAAGGGATTTGGCGATGCTGGGAGTGTTCCTGCACTCTTTTCAATTTTTCTCCACCTTCAACTGAAGCACTGACCTTTTTTCTTCTTGTCTTTTGCATACAGGTGCAGGTGGAGGAACTGCCTGGAGCAAGAGGCAGCTGCAGCCTCCTCTGGCACCGTCAGCTGGCTGAGTTCATCTTGCAGCCAAGGTTCCCATCGTCAAACATTCTCTGCACACAAGAATGCAAGAGTGTAGACAGCGCATTTGGGTTCCCTGGCAAGGTTTCAGTACTGAAGGGACTGCAGCAGCAGCGGCAGCTTCTGTGAGAAGGTGCCAGAAGCTGCCCCCATGTCACACAGAGCCACTTCCAGGTGGCTCCAGGATGGACCCACCTGTGGCCAAAGCTGAGCCCATCAGCAGCACTGGCAGCACCTGTGTGCTAACAGTTCAGAGAAAGGGTTCCAAAGGTGTGCAGCAGCTGGGAGGGAGCAGTGAGGAAAAGAGAGGAGTGAGAGGAAGTGGGAGCAAGGGCTCTGCAGACACCAAGGTCAGTGAGGAAGGAGGGGGACGAGGTGCTCCAGGTGACAGAGCAGAGATTTCCCTGTAGCCTTGGAGAAGACAATGCTGTGCCCAGGTGGACAAGAAGGCCAATGGCACCTGTCCTGTGCCAGAAACAGTGTGGCCAGCAGGACCAGGGCAGTGACCGAAGCCCGGTGCTGGGCCCTGCTGAAGGCCTGCGAATTCTGTGTTCAACTTTGGGCCCCTCAAATTCATCCATTTTATCACAAGGTAACAGCAGTGCAGAGAAGGGAACAGCAGGAGAGGTGTGGACCTAGAATTTCACAAGACATTAACACGGCCTCTCTCATCTTTCCTTGATGACCAAATCAGTGAGAAATGGGTGCAGGGATGAGGTGGCTGGAAAAGTGGCTGCTCTAGCAGGCTCAGAGTTGTCATTTCCATGCAGAGCCCAGGCCTAGGTACAGGCATCAGGAGGAAGACCATGTTCATGTTGATCCTGTTCAGGTTTTCATGAACTCCATGGAAAGTGGGGAGCTGGCACAAGTCCCTGGATAACACCCAGTGAGAGGAACAGGCCTTGACTGTCAGGCACAGCTCCTCTTCAGAAGACACGGACAGAGCCCTCACAGCAAAGAGGGAGGGATTTCAGGAGACGCCCAGCAGAACATGGCACAGCAGCACTTGCAGCAAGGGAGGCCAACGCCAGCCTGAGCTGGGTGAGTGCAAGTGTGCTCAGCACGTCCAAGAAGGTGACCCTGGCCCTTGGGTCCGTGGCAGACCATACCTGGAGTGCTGCATCCATGCTGGGGTCCTTGTTCCAAGAAGGAAATCGACATCCTGAACAAGTGCAACCAAGGCCACCAAGTCAATCAGAGGCTTGACAAACCTGACATGCAACAAAGGACGAGCATGGCTTGGCCTGCTTCTCTTGGAGAAGAGATGTCTGCGGCCAGTTTTCTTGCTTTCTTGCACTACTTTGTGAGAGGAAAGAGAGAGGATGGACATGATGTCTGGAAGTTCTCATGAGATGGAATATGGGGAGTTTTATTAAGCACCAGTCCAGAAGAAATATTGAGCCCTGTCCCTGGTACCCACATGCCCACGGGCACCTCTGTCCTCAAACTCCTTAGGCAACAACACAACTTTTAGCGATCGTGCTGGGACTGCAGAGGGGCAGCTGGAGGGAAGCTCTCTGCCATCTGGAGGATGTTTCCAGCCCCTGTGCTTGCACACAGCTCCGGGAAGCTGCTCCGTCTCCTGGCCCGGGGCACTGCTGCTGTCTCAGGCTGCAGCAGGTTCTGTGCAGGCTGATTCTGACTGGGATGTCCTTGCTGGACAAGGGGGAGACTCCATTTGCCGGGACTCCAAGCTGTGCCCGTGCAGAGCCCCTGAGTGCTCCGAAGCCGGGCGACAGCCCGAGCGGCGCCGGCGCAGGGCTCAGCCCCGGGGCGGAGCTGGCAGCGGCGGGGAAAGGAGGCGAGAGAAGAGAAGGGGCGGGGAGGGGCTCCGGGACTGTCGGGGACAGCGAGGCTCGGCCGGCGGAGCGGCGGCATGCGGCGCTGTCGGGGCGCGGGGCTGGCCGCGCTGGCCGCGCTGGTGCTCGGTGTGCGGGGCTGCCGGCGGAGAATGAGGGACGCGGCTGGGGCTGGGTTCTTCCCCAGGGATCCTGGCGCCAGCTCCTCTGTCTCTTTCACCGTGTCTCCCTCTCTTCTTTGTCTCTCTGTCATCTCTCAGCCGCCTTTCCAAAGCCTCCGAGTCCCCACCTCTCTCGGCGTGAGCCTGCTTGCATCTGTGCCTGCTTCTCAATGCACCCTCGTCCTTCCCCTGCCTGTTCAAGTGATTATTGCGCTGATCACAGCCCTCTACCCTTCACTGGAACAACTCCTTTCCCTGTCTACTACTCTCCATCCATCCACCCGTACATCCTCACCCTTCTTTCCAAGCATCATCTCTCGCTTGGCTTTCTGCTCTCTCATCTCTGCCTCGGATTTTTTCATAGCTGTAGGGAAAGCTTTTCTCTCCTGCGTGTCTCCGTTATTCCAAACATTCCCCTGTGCAGCAGAAGTTCTTGTTCTTCTGAATTCAACCCTCCATCCTTCCCAGTTTCACACACAACCTGCCTGTCCCTTTTCCTTCCTGATGTTCTTCCCTCCATGCAGCCCACATTTTGATCTCTCCATACATCAATTTCACACCAGCGTCACTCTCCATGCCCGAGAGTGTGCATTCCTCCCATTTTTTTTTTCAGTCTGGCTCTGTCTCACTGTCCCTGCTCCTGACTGTCTCTGGGGGAAAAAGGACAACAAAGCTGAGCCATCAGAATTGATCGTTGGACTTTTCTTCTCCTTTCTCGGCAGTGGCTGCGGGCAGAGCCCAGGTACAGCAGGAGCCATCGCTGGAGACCAACGAGGGCAGCGGCATCAACATCAGCTGCTCACATCCCAAAAAGCGGATCCAGGATTTCATCCATGTCTACCGTCATCTCCCTGGCCGAGGACCCGAATTCCTCGCCCTCACTGCTGGAGAGTCGAAGGATGTGGCGGCCATTGCAGGACAGCTGTGGGTGTCGGCAGATCGGCAATCGAGCGCGCTGTGGCTGCGGCGGCCCCGGCTTGGGGACGCGGCCGTGTATTACTGCGCGCTGGGCGCACGGGCAGAGGAGCCGGGGCTGCGGCCGGGCACGAACCGCCGCGGGCGGGGCCGGGCGGGGCCGGGGGCACAGCGCCGGCCGCGGCCAGCAGGGGGCGCTGCCGCTCCGCCCGCCGGGCCCCGCGCGCCCCCGCAGCTCCTTCCTCTGCCCCGAGCCCGCACGCACCGACCCCGCACAGCCCCGCACGCCCGCCCCAAACACGCCTCACAGCCGCCTCCTGCGCCGACACACTCGCCACGCACAGCCCCACACAGCCGCGCTCCCTCGCCGCCCTCTGCCGCACACCCAACTGCTGCGCCCTGCGCCTCGCCCATCGCCTCTCGCCCTCCGGACACGCCGCCGCCTGCTGCTGCTGCTGCTGCTGCTGCTGCTGCTGCTGCTGCTGCTGCTGCTGCTGCTGCTGCTGCTGCTGCTGCTCTCAGCCGGCTTTGCAAAGCCAGGAGCTGCTCCTCGAGAGCACCTGGGCTGGGAGTTGACAAAGCACTGCTGCTGCACTGACGGGCACACAGGGGCCAATTCACGGAATGCTGTCACCTCTGGAGTCATGGCATGAGAGGGATTTGCAGCGAGGCTTTCTGAGGTGACAAAGAAATCTCCATCTCTGTCCCCGCATTCCCCGTACTGCACGGTGGATAAGCAGCCTCTTTCCCACATGCATGGGTAAGGAAGGTGTACTCTGAATCCCACCCGAGTCTGGCATTCAATTCTCTTCGTTTTTATTCTAAACATCGGGTATTCACACAAACCTGTGAGAGAGGATTCAGCACCATAGAGAAATAGTAGGACATCAGGGACGAAAAATAAAAATTCTGTTTCAGTATAAGAGCATTTAAAATGTTCTGAGGGCTCTGTCACATCTACCTTCCACCTGAAACGGATTGGTCCCATTCCCTTTACGTTAGGAACCTGAAAAGCAGAGGCCAGGATTTAGCAATGCTGCAAGTGTTAAAGGGAGACACTTGGAAGACTGAGCTCCACATGAGGTTTCTCTCCAGACACTTGCTCTAGAGACCTCATTTCCTTTGGGGACAGGAGCCATTCAGCATCTTCAGGAACTCCTTGGGCTTAGCAAGTTCAGCAGAGGCCACAGTCAGGACATGTGAAAGGTGAGAGTGTCTGGTTCTCTAAGACATCAGGTGCATTTTCTTTTCTAAGGCAAGAAACTGACAATCAAAGCACACCAAAGCAGGAGTAGGCGATAAGGGAATAAGAGAGGGAGCTCAGAGCTGTCCAGCCTCTAATTGATGGGCCATTAGGAAACAGCGGCTGTGGCTGTGAATTGGCTCAGGCTGAGCTTTGTCAGTGACAAAGCGCAGAGATGATGGGAGAGGAGATGGAAGGCCCAGGAAAGGGGAGACTGCTGCCAGTGATGCGTCTCTGGGATCAGCAATGATGGCTGCAGGTTTCTCTCCCCAGCACAAATGCTGGGAAGAATCCTCATCTCCCTGTCTATGTCCTGTGGTCTTTTTTTCTGCCCTGAAGCCTAAGAAGGAAAAGTTGCTGAAGGAGCCCGTAGGAGGGTAAGCTTTCACCTGGAAAATCTGTGACAACCCCAGTAGCCTCCACTTCTCTAGAAACCTCCTTGGAATCCATGCAGTGATACTGTTACCTCTGCAGAGCCGGAGGTGTCCCGCGGCCGCTGTGCACAGCTAACAGCTTCTGCGGGGGTATCTCGCAGAGATATTTTGTATCACGGCAAGGAGCCAGGAAGCCGCACGGTGGGTGAGGATACCCGGTGCGGACAAGTCCGAGCCTGTCCCGCTGTGTTGAGAGCAAGAGTCAGACCCGAGAATGGGCGCCTGGCGAAGCAGGGGAAATCCGGCGTGACATTAGCAGAAGGCTGGACGATCAGTGAAGCAAGAAACCGGATCTGCAGCGGGGTTTTTATCTAGGATTTATTCCAGTCCGACACGCGCTCCTGAACACACCTGTACCCACCACAGAACGGGGGACCACGCACTCGCCTGCGGTTTTTACCCGGGGAGGGGGAAGGGAAAGGGGCAGTGACCCCGCCAATTCCCGAAGTGGAGGGGGCGGGGGGTGTCCCAAGACGGACAGGAATCCCGGGGGTCAAATCCCTTTTGGGGAGAGGGGCGGCTGCTCCTATTTAGCCAATTCCCTCGACGGATCTGCCAGGAATTTTAGCAGGGGCAAAACGGGAGACCCCTTATATGAAAATCAAGTCCTTTGGGATTGGCCAGAGATCTGTCTGGGGTCGGGGAGGAGGGAGAAGGGATTACGTAACCTGAGAGTGGGAGACGCAATGCAACAATGGAGAGGTGCAACAGCTACATGAGAATGTTCCTATTACAAACATTATTATTAACTCCAATATTTTTCACATCATTCTAGAACTTTGTTGGGACAACCCGTTTTAGATAAAACCAAAATGACCAGGATGGGATCACTCTGCAGTTGATTCCGGAAAGGGGGTGGGAGTGAGGGGCCTGGGAGAGAGGCGTTCATCCCAGGGAGATGGAGAAGGGCAGGGGAGAAGCGACAGAGACAGAGGAGTCTCCTGTTCCCAGAGGAAATTGCAACGACCCCAGAGAGATGAGAAACCTCAGATGGGGAAGAAGCCCCCGAGCTCCCCAATGCCCAGCCCTGGGTGTGCAGCAGAGCTGGCGATCCCAGCTGCGGAGGTGAGGACTCCAGTGCGAGCTGAGCGGGAACAGCCCCTTCCCATGGCTGAGGGGCAGAGGCACGGAATGCTCCCAAGGCCAAGGGCTGAGGGAGCCACGGCGGCTGCTGCTGGACGAGCCCGACACCCAGCAGGAGCATTTCAGGCACTGCAAGCACAGGTCATTGCTCTGCCTGCTCCCGCTGCTGCTGCTTCCTTTGCTGCCGCCCAGAGTGGTTTCCGGCAGCTCTGTTCTCTCGGCGCTGGGCCGTGCTTGCTGACTCTGCCTCACTCAGCAAACACGCACCTTGGGCTCGCCATGCACCTCGCCTCTCTCATCCTCACCGTCTGCCTGGGACAGCTCCTGGGTAAGTCCTGGCTTCTCTCCAAGACACCCATCTTCTTCTTCTGCTTCCATCGCCCAGGAAATCCTCAACAGCCTTATCTGGATCATGTGAGGAAATATCTGTGAATAGAGGGGAAAAGATGAGGAAAATCTGCTTCTCCTTGTGGTTTTGCAAGTATTTGTTCAAGGGGCCCTTGGATTTGTAAAGGAAAAGGGAAGGGAAAAAGAAGGGAAACCTCAGATCCATTCGCTGTCTTTTCTCTCGCCCTCAATACATCTCCTTCTGCCTCTCTCTTCTCATCCTCTTGCTGTCCCCTGAGGAGATCTCAGCTGTCTCTGCAGTGCCGCATTGCTCCTGTTTGAATGTAAATTCCCTGATCGTGACAAACCTGCCCCAGGCATCTCAGAGTTCTCACTTCACTGACATTATCAGGGTGTCCCATTCTGCCTCCAGGCTGACACAGCTCTGCCGCGGCTTCCAGGATTCTCGGGGCTGGCAACACACCCAGGGCTCGTCTTTCCAACATCAGCATTGAATGTACTCAGGGCATGAGGAGCCCTCAGAGGTGACAGGGATGGGCAAGCAGGATGAACCTGTGTGCTGTACCTCGATGGGCTCCTCAGGCAGCGGGAGGGCTGCTGCTTCCAGCACACAAAGTTCAGGCATGACAGGCGGTTCCATGGTCCTTTAAGCAGTAGGAGCAAGAGCACAGACACAGAGACACAGCCCAGGTCATCCTTAGGTGATGAAGAGCAAAGAGCTCCGAACTCATGCCCAAAATTACTCAGGACTCTGCTACAAGGCAGGGAGCTTTTTCCGCAAAAGTATTTCAGGCACTTTGTTTTCCTTAAGATACTGCTTCTCTGTGGAGCTGCTCACCTTCAATTTTTTCCAGGCACCACGGGGCAGATCACGGTCACCCAGGAACGTGGACCAGTCACGGTGAAGCAGGGACACCCCTTCCACACCACCTGCAAATATGACACCAGTGCTTTTAGTGCCTTGCTCTGGTACCAGGTGTGGAAAGGCCAAGCCCCACAGCTGGTCTCCTATCAAGCAGGGAGCGGCCCCAAGCACAGCGGCCGTATCACCACGCACCTGAACACCACGGGGAAATGCAGTGTCCTGAAGGTGCAGGAAGTGGAGGTCTCTGACAGTGCCTTGTACCTCTGTGCTGTGCAAGACACCCTGGTGCAGGGAGCTTCCTGGGCTGTGCAAGAAGCCAGGGCAGGGAGGGGATGTGTCAGTGCGAGGCTGAGGTTGGGGAAGAGACACTGGGCTCAGCCCAGTGCTCAGCAGGAGTTACATCACATGCGTGTACAATGGTCTGATGAATTTGAACCCATCCATCCTGACACTTCCCTTGGGAAAGTATTCTGGAATATTTCGATTCATCTCTGCATTGTGCAGTCTCTAAGTAAAGAAAAATATCTGCTGTGCTTGTCTGGGACCTTGTTGTTCCACACTCCAGCGCTGCTGCTTTTGGCCCCACATGTCCTGAGCAGAGCCCAGTGCTGCTTCTGTGTTCCTGCCTTGTGTGCTCTCGGAGCAGCCCCGTTTGCAGGGACACACGTGGAGCACAGATTTGTGTGTGGCTCCACACTGGGGTGCCCCAACCTGTGTCTGTCCGTGTGTGTCCCTCCTCGGCAGGGAATTTCCTGCCTGTGCCAGGGACACTGAGCACTGCTCCGGCCCTGAGCAGCACAGAGCAGCAGCTTCCCCGGCTAAGCAGGAGCCTGAGTGCAGCCGAGTGGGGACGGCAGCTGCCCGCTCCACATGTGTGCAGGGTGCATCTGCTTCCCATGCGCTGTGGCTGGGCTGTGGGATGGGACACGGCTGTCTCTTGGCCCCGGCCATGCCCAAATTCTTGTGGCGCTCACGGTGCCGGGGCTGTGAGAGGCGGGGGCTGAGGGCGGCCGGGGCGGAGCTGGCGGCGGTGGAGAGGAGGCGGCACGGGCGCGGCAGAGAGCCGGGGCTGAGGGGGACAGCGCCGCCGGGCCCGCGGAGCGGCGGCATGCGGCGGTGTCGGGGCGCGGGGCTGGCGGCGCTGGCCGCGCTGCTGCTCGGTGCGCGGGGCTGGCGGCGAAGGGGCCGCGGCTGGGACTGGGGTGATCCCGCACGTCCCTGGAGGCTGCCGTCCTGCCTGGCTTCTTCACAGACCTCTTGTCGGGAACTGTTCTCCCGTTCATCCCTGCCTCATCTATATCTGATAGTCCTTCAGAAATCTCGGAGTTCTATTCTTTCCCCAATCCTGCAAAGATATTGTTCTTTAAATAACTTATTAAGTCTGTCCTTACCTTTGCTAACTTTTCTGTATTTTTGTACTTGCTCGCACATCCTCCCGTTCTCCAGTGAGTCTCCCAGTCGTTATCTCCTTCATGGATTCATCTCCCCATAAACGATTAATGGACACTTCTGTTCCTACGTATCTTGAAATCCTTCGGGAACTGTTTTCCTCATCATCTCTGTCCGTTCCGGGTTGTTTCTGCGGGCTTTGTCCTGTGCAGTAGGGCAATGAAGAATTTCGGGTTTTTCGTTTTTCTGTCCCCGACAGTGGCTTCAGGAAGAGCCCAGGTACAGCAGGAGCCGTCCGAGGGCAGCGGCATCAACATCAGCTGCTCACATCCCACCAAAGTACTCGGCGAACCGGTCCATTTCTACCGTCAGCTGCCGGGCCGAGGACCCGAGTTTCTCGCACTCGCTGCTAGAGGATCCAAGGATCTGGGGTCCATTGCAGGACAGCTGTCGGTGTCGGAGGACGGGAAGAGCAGCGCGCTGCGGCTGCGGCGGCCCCGGCTTGGGGACGCGGCCGTGTATTACTGCGCGCTGGGCGCACGGGCAGAGGAGCCGGGGCTGCGGCCGGGCACGAACCGCCGCGGGCGGGGCCGGGCGGGGCCGGGGGCACAGCGCCGGCCGCGGCCAGCAGGGGGCGCTGCCGCTCTGCCCGCCGGGGCCGCCGAGCCCCGCTCGTCCCGGGCTCGCGGGGCGCTGCCGACACCGGCACCGACACCGACACCGACACCGGAACCGACACCGACACCGGAACCGACACCGACACCGAAACCAACACCAGCGCAGGCACCAACACCAGCACCAGCAGAACCAAGAGAGAGCGTGGCACCGACACCGACACTGACACCAGAACCGACAGTATCGCCGTTACTCACACTGACACTGACACCGGAACCAACAGAGAAAGCAGCACTGACATGACAGCGACACCAACAGCGGCAGCGACACCGACACCAGAACTGACATGAGCACCAGCACCGATACTGACAGTGGTTCTGACATCGACTCTGGCACTGATATCTTCACCGGCGCCGACCACGACAGCTCCAGCCTGGAGTCTCCAGCCGCGCTCAGCCGCTCTTATCAGCTCTGCCTTAATGAGTTCCTGCCCCTGCTGCCTGATCTCCCAGGCACGAATCCCATCCAACCCCAAAGACTTGTGAGCCTCTAAGTGTCTTTGCAAATCTTTAAACTCTTCCCTCTGAATTACAGGACTTCCGTTCTGCTCACCTTCCTTGTCTCACAGATGAGGAGGCCAGTTGTTCTGATGAGAATCAATCCTACCGTTGAAGACTCAGCAAAGAAGGTGTTAAGCACCTCAACCGTTTCCTTGTCTTTGGTGAATATATTCCCCACGGTGTTTATTGAAGAATGGTGATTCTCCTCGGCCCTCGTTAATGTCTTTGTACAAACACTCTTTATTACCCCTTACACAATTGGCCAGATTCAGTTCTAACTGAGTTTTCTCCTCTCTACTTTTCTTTCTGCATGGCCTAATGACATCCTCCAACCCTTCCTGAGCTGCCTGCCCTTTTTCCAAAGGTGATACACCCTCTTTTTATTTACTGCATTCCTGGCAATGCTCCCTTCTCAGCCAGGCAGCTCTTCTTCTCCACCTCCTCATCTTTTACCACAGAGGGCCAGGCTGCTCCTGTGACTCCAGGATTTCTTTCTTAAAGCATATCCAGTCTTCCAGGGCCCCTTTCTTTTCACGGGCTGCTTCCCAAGGGACTTTCCAAATCCGTGTCCTGAACAGGCCAAAGTCCACCCTCTGCAAGTCCAGGGTGGAGGTTTTGTCCATTTTCCTTCCTTTACATAATATTGAAAAGTCTGTCATTTCATGGATGCTGTGCCCTAGACAGCCTCCAGCCACCACGTCTGCCACCAGCTCTGCTCTGCTTGTAGACAGCAGCTCTTCTGGGGCCCCACTCTCGGTCGGCTCCCTTTGAATTCGACAGCTTGGAGAGCGTCTGCAGGGGGGCAATGATTGCAGAGAGACCAGACCTGAAGGCAGCAGAGACATTGAATGAGTCTCAAAGACAGAAAGAAACTCACTGCAAGTGGACAACAGCAGTGCTGGCAGCCCGGGGGCCTCGGAGGGTCTGTCGTCCTTGGGAGTGGAGAAGTTCCTGCACGGTGCCTGTCTACCTGCCCCAGACAGGAAGACGGGACAGATGGTCCCCACCAGGCTGCCCTTGGGGGCACCTTGCTGCCAAGAGGAGACAAAGCAAACAAACAAAAGGCAAAGGCAAAGCCTTCCAGCTGTCCTGCTACCAACACTGAAAAATGTCCATCCTTTGCCCAGCACCTTGCTCTGAGTTCCCTGAGCTGTCTCCATGGGGCTTTCCCAGCATCTTCTTCAGGGGAGGGACCTTCAGACAAGTCACAGCCCCCAGAGCTGATGGGCACTGTGTCACAGCTGAGGATGCTGCCAACAGCAGCTGAGGTGGAGGATCCCACGGCGGTGTTCTGTGGGAAGGAGCTGAGGATGGGGCCGGGCAGGGTCACCACCACGGGCGAGGGCTGGATGAACACGGTGGAGTCCTGGCAGTGCCTGACACAGGGCTCACTGCAGCTGTTGGTCAGCGGGGTGGGGCCGCAGGGCTGGCAGGGCCGGCACGGGGTGTAGCAGGACATTTCTCAAAGTCAGAAGTGCACCTGGGAGAGGGAGCAGACAAGAAATAGACCTCAAGGGTGAATGGGAGTAACCAAGGCCACTCCTGAGATGGGAGCTGGAGCCTTGGCAAGGATCCACTTTCTTCCTTGCCCTGCAAATCGCGGTCTGGCCCAGGGAGCAGCTCTCCTAATTTCATAAGCAAGAGCCCCTGCAGCCACATTTCAGCTTTTCTCCAATACACAGTGTCCTCCCAATACCTTTGTCATGACAGAGGACTGAGCACAGAAGAAAACAACCTCCACTGAGACCTCGGTCAAGTGGATCATTTTGGAGTAGAAAGAGAAAGGGCAGGGGCTTCAAACTCACCTGGTTCCCAGACTCACAAGGAGCCCGAGTGCACTTGAACAATGATGTAGCAACCTGCGGGAGATTTGTCCAGGGAAGAGGCACTGAAATGCAGCCCCTGCTTCCTGAGCCCTCCTTTTCTGGCTGCTCTGAACATCACGCTCTGCTACTGCCGATTGCCGGGCCCCAACAAGGATGGTTTCACCCAGGTTTGCATTCTTAGCTTAATTCTCTTTGAAATGTTGGGAGTGTCTCAGCACGGCTGGGAGGGCTCACACAAACACAGACCCAAGATGTGAAGGTCTCTCCAGGCTAGTGCACAGCTGCTCTCCCCTGTGCTGCACCAGGTTGGTTTCATGGACAGGGAGAAAGACTGAGGCTTTATGCCCACCTCCAGTAGCCGTGTGAGTGGATTTCTTGTCAATGCACTGGTGGTGGTGTTAGGGTTGGGACACAGCCCCTCTTTTGTCCAACCTCATGCCAAACGTGTCTGTGCAGCCCAGTGACCAAGTGCTGAGATCTTGTCCCAAACAAGGACTGAAGGAAAGGATCACAAACCCTCGTGTCTCTGTGCTGTGAGAGGAAAGACAGACTTGCACAGGGAAAACCAGAACCATGGGGACTTTTCTGGACTTCAGCCCACAAGGACCTTTAATTCCCACCTTGGAATCTCAGCCTGAGAGTCCAGGAACTGTCTGGGTTCCCGAGCACATCCTTGTGTCCCACAGGCGTGTCCACAGCAGACCCTCTTCTGTCAAGGGCTGTGCAGAGCGTGCAAAGTTCCTGAGCCCATCTCCCTGCCTGGCTGCCTGCCAGACTGGGCTCATGTTGAGCTTTAAGACAGAGCCGCCAAGGATTTTCTCTCTACCCTGGACTGACCCGTGGGAGGTGATTGCCAGGGAGCTCTGCTGGGAGAGAGCAGCCAGCCCACGTTCCCCTTCATGGAGCTGCATTTGGATTGAGGCACGAGTGGAACTGAGGGCAAAGGCCATTCATTTGTCCCCAGATCACAGCTCAGAGGAGATGGGAGGACAGGCAAGGTGTGCACCGAGAGGTTAATGAGACCCCTTGACCCTCTTTTCCCACACAGACCCCTCCGGCTGGGAGCCGTCTGTCCAGGAAGCAGATCCACAGAACAGGATCTGGGGTTTTAGGAGCAGCACAGCAGAACATGAGACCGCAGCAGCCTCGCAGCAAGGAAGGTCAATTGCATCCTTAGCTGTGCTGGCCAAGGTGATGTGAGCAGGTGCAGGGAGGCGGCCCTGCCCCTCTGGCCCACTGGAGCCCACATCGGGAGTATTTCATCCCCGCTGCAGCTCCCCAGTCTAAAATGAATATCAACAGAAATGTGGGCAAAAAAGCCACCAAGTGTATTTGGGCACTGTCAAACTAGACATGCCAGGGCAGCCTGACTGAGCAAACTGAGCCATTCATCTTGGAGAGCAGAAACCCTTCCAGTCCTCTCCTGGCCTTCCCGCAGCTTTATCCTTTCCATGGAGGCACAGATGTTTCTGAATCCATTTCTGTCCTGTCCCAGGTGACCGCACTGCCTTGTCATGGCTGACCTGCCAGCTGTGTCACCCCTGCTGCCCATGAATGCAGACGGCATCTCCTGGAGTGCAGAGCAGGTGGGAGATGCCGTGCCAGGTCCGTGCTTCCTCTGCAGAAGGAACTTCTGCCATGCACCGCCTCACGGGACGTCTGGTGCCAGAGTCCTTGGCAAAACCGCAACCGAGCTGTGCCCCAGAGGAAGTGCTGACCCCGGCGGGGCCCTCTGCCTCTCGTGGCCCTTGTCCGCTCTTACAAAGCCGTGCCCTGAGGGAACGTGCAGAAGTCGCCGCACGACAGCAAGGAGAGGATGTGAGGGGACAGATGATGGGAGCAGACGGCGTGTCAGTCTTGAGTTCCCCGTCACCCAGCCCGGCCCCGCCGCCTCCGACGTGCAGAGACCCAAGCGCCGCCCCACTCCTACCGCGCTCGCCTCCCCTCCGTTCCCTGCCGGGACTCGGCGAGAGGCCGAGCAGCGCCGCTGCAGGGCTCAGCCCCGGGGCGGAGCTGGCGGCGGCCGAAGGACAGAAAAGGAGTGGAGGCTGCGGAGAGGAGGCGGCACGGGCGCGGCAGAGAGCCGGGGCTGAGGGGGACAGCGCTGCTGGGCCGGCGGAGCGGCGGCATGCGGCGGTGTCGGGGCGCGGGGCCGGCCGCGCTGGCCGCGCTACTGCTCGGTGCGCGGGGTGGCGGTGGTGTCAGGGGCCGGGGCTGGGGCTGTGTCTGGGTCTTTCTGGTTCAGCACTGGGCTCGGGCTCAGTCTCTGCCACTCCTGCTGCTTTTCCTTTCTTTTTCACCCACTGCCCTCATCCCTTCTCAATGAATCATATCACTCCGAACCCGCCTGTTATACTACTCCATTTCTTTTGCTATTCATTGATTAATGGATTCATGCATTCATCCACCCAGCCATCCATCCATTCCAACCAATCCCTTTTTCCCATTTGAAATTCCCCTTCAGCAATCGTAATTTTCTCTATAATATCCAACATATATTCTCCAAGATACCGCTCCTGGAAGAATAATCTCACCATGCCTAATTCTCAGAACATATCCTAGTTACGTTTGATTTATATTCCTCTCCCCTCTCCCCTCTCTGCATGCACGCAATTTCCTGCTGATGGAAAGTGATTCTTCTTTTCTCCGTGGCAGTGGCTGTGGCCAGAGCCCAGGTACAGCAGGAGCCATCGCTGGAGACCACCGAGGGCAGCGGCATCAACATCAGTTGCTCACATCCCAAAATCCAAGGCACCGATTGGATCTACTGGTACCGTCAGCTTCCGGGCCGAGAACCCGAGCACCTCGTGAGCGCTCTCAAAGGATTCAAGGCTGTGCCGGCCATTGCAGGACAGCTGTGGGTGTCGGCAGATCGGCAATCGAGCGCGCTGTGGCTGCGGCGGCCCCGGCTTGGGGACGCGGCCGTGTATTACTGCGCGCTGGGCGCACGGGCAGAGGAGCCGGGGCTGCGGCCGGGCACGAACCGCCGCGGGCGGGGCCGGGCGGGGCCGGGGGCACAGCGCCGGCCGCGGCCAGCAGGGGGCGCTGCCGCTCCGCCCGCCGGGCCCCGCGCGCCCCCGCAGCTCCCTCCTCTGCCCCGAGCCCGCACGCACCGACCCCGCACAGCCCCGCACGCCCGCCCCAAACACGCCTCACAGCCGCCTCCTGCGCCAACACACTCGCCACGCACAGCCCCACACAGCCGCGCTCCCTCGCCGCCCTCTGCCGCACACCGAACTGCTGCGCCCTGCGCCTCGCCCATTGCCTCTCGCCCTCCGGACACGCCGCCGCCTGCTGCTGCTGCTGCTGCTGCTGCTGCTGCTGCTCTCAGCCGACTTTGCAAAGCCGAGAGCTGCTCCTCGAGAGCACCTGGGCTGGCAGTTGACAAAGCAGCTGCACTGACGGGCACACAGGGGCCAATTCAGGGAATGCTGTCACCTCAGGAGGTCATGGCATGAGAGGGATTTGCAGCGAGGCTTTCTGAGGTGACGAAGAAATCTCCGTCTTTGTCCCCGCAGAAATGTCTCTGTTCCATACTGCAAGTTGCATAAGAAGCAGCATTCCCAGATGGATGGGTAAGGCAGGCGTACTTTGAACCACACCTGAGGTTGGAATTCACTTCTCTATATTTTCTCATCATCCTCAGGTGTCCCCAAACAACCTGGGATGTGCATTCAGCATCTTCCTGAAATAGTAGAACATCCGGGAGGGAAAAGAAAAAATCTCTTGGAGTAGAGAAGCTTTTCAAGTGAGAGCTCTGTCCGACCCAGCTTCCACCTGAAAGCGATTGGTCCCGTTCCCTTCGCGTTAGGAACCTCTCAGGCATCCTGAAAAGCAGAGGCCAGGATTTAGCAATGCTGCAGGTCTTGGAGGGAGACACGTGAAAGACTGAGATACACACAGTTTTCCCTCCTGAGACATTCTCTAGAGATCCAATTCCTTTCGGGGACAGGAACTATTCAGCATCTTCAGGAACTCCTTGGGCTTAGCAAGTTCAGCAGAGGTCACAGTCAGGGCACGTGAAAGGCGAGAGTGTCTGGTTCTCTAAGGCTCACATCAGGTGCATTTTCTTTTCTAAGGGAAGAAACAGGAAAAGGGAAAGTGATCAACACAAAGCACACAATGACACCGATGGGACAGTAGGTGATGAGGGAGAGAAGGAGGGAGCTCAGAGCTCACCAACCTCTAATTGATGGGCCATTAGGGAACAGCGGCTGTGGCTGGGAATTGGCTCAGGCTGAGCTTTGTCAGTGACAAAGGCTTAGAGATGATGAGAGAGGAGATGGAAGGCCCAGGATAGCAGAGACTGCCAGTGATGCGTCTCTGGGATCAGCAAGGATGGCTGCAGGCTTCTCTTCCCAGCACAACTGCTGGGAGGAATCCTCACCTCCCTGTACATGTCTTACCACCTTTTCTCTGCTCTGAAACCTAAGAAGGAAAAATCTTTGAAGGAGCCCATAGGAGAATAAGCATTCATCTGGAAAATCTGTGACAACCCCAGTAGTCTCCACTTCTCTAGAATTGACCTCTTTGTAATCCATGGGGAGCAGTGCAACACCTACATGAGAATGTTCCTATTACAACCATTATCATTAACTCCATCGTGTTTCACATCGTTCTTGAGCTTTTTTGTGACAAACTCATATTAGAGGAAACCAAAATGACCAGGATGGGATCACTCTGCAGTTGAAAAGGAGAGGGAAGTGGGAGTGAGGGACCTGGGAGAGAGGCGTTCATCCCAGGGAGATGAAGAAGGGCAGGGAAGAAGCGACAGAGACAGAGGAGTCGCCTGTTCCCAGAGGAAATTGCAATGACCCCACAGAGATGAGAAACCTCAGATGGGGAAGAAGCCCCTGAGCTCCCCAATGCCCAGCCCTGGGTGTGCAGCAGAGCTGGCGATCCCAGCTGCGGAGGTGAGGACTCCAGTGCGAGCTGAGCGGGAACGGCCCCTTCCCATGGCTGAGGGGCAGAGGCACGGAATGCTCCCAAGGCCAAGGGCCGAGGGAGCCACGGCGGCTGCTGCTGGACGAGCCCGACACCCAGCAGGAGCATTTCAGGCACTGCAAGCACAGGTCATTGCTCTGCCTGCTCCCGCCGCCGCTGCTTCCTTTGCTGCCGCCCAGAGTGGTTTCCGGCAGCTCTGTTCTCTCGGCGCTGGGCCGTGCTTGCTGACTCTGCCTCACTCAGCAAACACGCACCTTGGGCTCGCCATGCACCTCGCCTCTCTCATCCTCACCGTCTGCCTGGGACAGCTCCTGGGTAAGTCCTGGCTTTTCCCCAAAGCATCCCCCCTTTTCTTGCCCCCAGGAAACCCTCAACAGCCTTATCAAGATCATGTGAGGAAATATCAGAGAATAGAGGGGAAAAGATGAGGAAAATCTGCATCTCCTTGTGGTTTTAACAAGTGTTTGCTCAAGAAGCTCTTCGATTTGTAAATGAAGGGGGAAGAGAGAGAAGAGAAACCTCGAAGCCCTTCTCTGTCCCTTTGTCCTTTCTCTCGCCTTCAATGCATCTTTTTCTGCCTCTCCTCATCCTCTTGCAGTCCTCTGAGGAGATCTCAGCTGTCTCTGCAGTGCCGCATTGCTCCTGTTTGAATGTAAATTCCCAGATCGTGACAAACCTGCCCCAGGCACCTCAGAGGTCTCACTTCACTGACATTATCAGGGTGTCCCATTCTGCCTCCAGGCTGACACAGCTCTGCCGCGGCTTCCAGGATTCTCGGGGCTGGCAACACACCCAGGGCTCCTCTTTCCAACATCAGCATTGAATGTACTCAGGGCATGAGGAGCCCTCAGAGGTGACAGGGATGGGCAAGCAGGATGAACCTGTGTGCTGTACCTCGATGGGCTCCTCAGGCAGCGGGAGGGCTGCTGGTTCCAGCACACAAAGTTCAGGCATGACAGGCTGTTCCATGGTCCTTTAAGCAGTAGAAGCAAGAGCAGAGACACAGAGACACAGCCCAGGTCATCCTTAGGTGCTGCAGAGCAAAGAGCTCCGAACTCATGCCCAGGTCATACTTTGGGTCAACTCATGATGCCTAAAATCTCTCAGGACTCTGCTACAAGGCAGGGCGCTTTATACACTAGAGTTTTCCATGCACTTAATTTTTCTTCCCATACTGTTTCCCTGTGGAGCTGCTCACCTTCACTTTCTTCCAGGCACCACGGGGCAGATCACGGTCACCCAGGAACGTGGACCAGTCACGGTGAAGCAGGGACACTCCTTCCACACCACCTGCAAATATGCCACCACTTATTTTAATGGCTTGCTCTGGTACCAGGTGCGGAAAGGCCAAGCCCCACAGCTGGTCTCCTATCATGCAGGGACCGGCCCCAAGCACAGCGGCCGTATCACCAGGCACCTGAACACCACGGGGAAATGCAGTGTCCTGAAGGTGCAGGAAGTGGAGGTCTCTGACAGTGCCTTGTACCTCTGTGCTGTGCAAGACACCCTGGTGCAGGGAGCTTCCTGGGCTGTGCAAGAAGCCAGGGCAGGGAGGGGATGTGTCAGTGCGAGGCTGAGGTTGGGGCAGGGACGCTGGGCTCAGCCCAGTGCTCAGCAGGAGTTGCATCACATGCGTGTACAATGGTCTGATGGTTGTGACCTCATCCATCCTGACACTTCCCTTGGGAAAGCATTCTGGGCAATTTTGACTCATGTCTGCATTGTGCAGTCTCTAAGTAAAGAAAAATATCTGCTGTGCTTGTCTGGGACCTGGTTGTTCCACACTCCAGCGCTGCTGCTTTTGGCCCCACATGTCCTGAGCAGAGCCCAGCGCTGCTTCTGTGTTCCTGCCTTGTGTCCTCTCGGAGCAGCCCCGTTTGCAGGGACACACGTGGAGCACAGATTTGTGTGTGGCTCCACACGGTGCCCCAACCTGTGTCTGTCCGTGTGTGTCCCTCCTCGGCAGGGAATTTCCTGCCTGTGCCAGGGACACTGAGCACTGCTCCGGCCCTGAGCAGCACAGAGCAGCAGCTTCCCCGGCTCAGCAGGAGCCTGAGTGCAGCCGAGTGGGGACGGCAGCTGCCCGCTCCACATGTGTGCAGGGTGCATCTGCTTCCCATGCGCTGTGGCTGGGCAGTGGGATGGGACACGGCTGTCTCTTGGCCCCGGCCATGCCCAAATTCTTGTGGCGCTCACGGTGCCGGGGCTGTGAGAGGCGGGGGCTGAGGGCGGCCGGGGCGGAGCTGGCGGCGGCGGAGAGGAGGCGGCACGGGCGCGGCAGAGAGCCGGGGCTGAGGGGGACAGCGCTGCTGGGCCGGCGGAGCGGCGGCATGCGGCGGTGTCGGGGCGCGGGGCTGGCGGCGCTGGCCGCGCTGCTGCTCGGTGCGCGGGGCTGGCGGCGAAGGGGCCTCGGCTGGGACTGGGGTGATCCCGCACGTCCCTGGAGGCTGCCGTCCTGCCTGGCTTCTTCACAGACCTCTTGTCGCGAACTGTTCTCCCGTTCATCCCTCTCTCTCCTGCATCCTATAGTCCTTCAGAAATTTCCGGATTCTAGTTTTCTCCCAGTCCTGAAAAAACATTGCTTTTTTTAAAACTTACAAAGTTAATTCTTACCCTTTTTTATCTTTTCTGACTTTTGTGCTTTCTCTCACATCCTCCCGTTCTCCAGTCACTCTCTGAATCGTCCTCTCATTCACACATCCATCTCTCCACAAACGATTAATCGACGCTTCTGTTCCTGCGTATCTTGAAATCCTTCGGGAACTGTTTTCCTCATCATCTCTGTCCGTTCCGGGTTGTTTCTGCGGGCTTTGTACTGTGCAGTAGGGCAATATAGGATTTCAGCTTTTTCCTTTTTCTGTCCCCGACAGTGGCTTCAGGCAGAGCTCAGGTACAGCAGGAGCCATTCCTGGAGACCACCGAGGGAAGCGGCATCAACATCAGCTGCTCACATCCCAGCAAACTGCTCGGCGATTACATCCATTTCTACCGTCAGCTGCCGGGCCGAGGACCCGAATTCCTCGCACTCGCTGCTAGAGGATCCAAGGATCTGGGGTCCATTGCAGGGCAGCTGTGGGTGTCGGAGGACAGCAAGAGCAGCGCGCTGTGGCTGCGGCGGCCCCGGCTTGGGGACGCGGCCGTGTATTACTGCGCGCTGGGCGCACGGGCAGAGGAGCCGGGGCTGCGGCCGGGCACTAACCGCCGCGGGCGGGGCCGGGCGGGGCCGGGCGGGGCCGGGGGCACAGCGCCGGCCGCGGCCAGAACGGGGCGCTGCCGCTCCGCCCGCCGGGGCCGCCGAGCCCCGCTCGTCCCGGGCTCGCGGGGCGCTGCCGACACCGGCACCGACACCGGAACCGACACCGGGAAGGGACACCGGAACCGTCAGCGGGACCGACAGCGGCACTAGAACCGACAGAGACAGCGACCCCACACCATAACCGGTACTGCAACCGACACTGACACCTATAGTGGAAACTGCACCGACACTGACACCAGCACCTCCACCTACACCAGCACCAGTACTCACACCGGCACTGGCGCCGGCAGCGTCATGACCATGCAGCCCCACAACCTCCATCATTCCCTTTCCCCCTCTCTGCTCCCTACCTAAACCATCCCACGTGTTTCCAGACAGCTTTTCACTGCTTTCCATATGGCAAGAAATTTCCTGGATTCATTAGATTATCGCCTCACCCTTCAGGGCGCTGTCAATCCCAAACGAGGGGTCAATAATCACACCCCAATCTTGAGTGAGGAGGTTACACTGAAGAGGTTTGTGCTGGGACTCCTGCTCCCAAAGAGAACTCGTGTGTCTGACTCTGGGTATGGATATTTGTGGGAGGTGATGTTCCCAGACGTGTTTCCCTTGAAGGGCTTCACGTCTGGTATGAGGAGAAAGCAGAAGAACCCTGTGCGGGGAAAGAGAGTCAGACACGTGGTGCTTTTGTCTGTGACTGCTTCTGCTTTCTTTGATACACTTCCGAGGACAAGGAGCACATCAGGAGCTGCAGAGGGCCTGAATCCAGCCCACAGAGAGGGGCTGCAGGCACTGGAAGGCAGGAGAAGTTCACCATGGCAACTCTTCTCATACTGGGGGCTGGTTGGGCTGCTTGAGATCCCCAGGATAAGCAAAAGGCAGCAAAGCCACCTGCAGCCTCCCATTCCCTGCTTGGTCTCCTCCTTGGTGCTCCTACATGAATTTCCAGGTGCCTCAGGCCCTTTTGGCATGAATTCGGGGCTGAGAGGCAGCTCTGCTCACCAGGCTGCTAAAGCACTTGACTTGGGCCGCTGAGAAAAGCCCAGCTGTGACCTGATTGCCCAGGGATGAGGCTCCTGCTGTTGAACAACATCCTCCTGGCCCTTGCACATCCGGGCACGCACGTGGGTGGGAATGCAGACAGGAGAACATCCAGAGGAACAGAGGAATGTGAGCACAATCATGCACACACACCACTGAGATCCAGGACTCCTGACACAAACTCGCAGCCCCTCCAGAGACAATTGAACCTACAGTCAAGGCAGAGAATCAGCCAATGGCTACACCCACCAGCTTTGGTGAACTCTCCTGGTTTGGGCTCGGATAGAATGAAATTTTCTTCATTTGCAGGCAGCAAGGAAGTTTTGGTAAAGGTTTATCAGGGGCAGCCTCCCAAGGAGTCAAGAGATTCATAAAAGACCCCCTGGCTTCCTGAAATCCCTTTCAGAGAGGAGTCTGGCTGTGGCTGCATCCAAGCCCACTCCCAGACTTGGTCAGTCTATTTCTAAGTGATTGTGGAGATGTAATTGATTGCTTATAGAAATCTTTCCCTGAAGATTAGGGATGACAACCCAAACATATTTCTTTGAAGAAATGAAATTTCTAATTTGATCTATGATGATAATGATTAGGATAAAAACCTGAATCAGAATCATTGACTATAAGATATAGAGAGTTATAAGTACCAGTATAAATGCTCTATTCATCAAATCAATCAAAGTGAGCTTAATAATAAGTAAGTAGATATTGATGTAAGTCATCTGTACCAATGACCATGAGAAAATCTCTTTTGTCCTGCCTTGAGAAGTGACCTGTAGGGGATCATCTCCACTCAAGGAGAGCATCTCCACATATACTCCTAGAAAGACATGTTAGACCTCTGTGCCCTTTCAAAGTGAGACTTGGTATTTATCATATAAAGAGAGGGACTGTCAGTCAGATGTTGCTCGTCGAGCTGTGCCACCTCAGCTGCCCTTGGCTCAGTGGCTTCAGTAAGTTTTCAGTGCTATTGCTTGTTGGTTCCTTTGTCAGGAACTTTGCCTGCCACATCCTCACCAATGCTAGTTTGTGTCTGGAAATATTGTTCTTCTTCAGCAGATTTAACTTTGGGATTGATGAGCCAGAGTGCTCTCAGCATTCTGCAACACCAAAACCAGTGTGAAACCCCCCTTCTCCACCCATCAGTGATCACTTTTGCAAACAGGGCAAAGTTGGAGCTGCTTTAGCCCTCCCAAGGCTGAACATCCTGCTGCATCTTCTCAGAAGGTGGCACAGTGCTGTGGTCTGGATTTGGTCTGACCATGATGTTGTAACACACGGATGGTTCAGTTCTGGCTCAGCAGTGCTTAGCCTCAGTCAAGGACTCTCCAGTGCCCCATGTCCTGCCAGTGACAAGGTGCACACTGAGATGGGAGGGATCATGGCCAGGACAGCTGATCCACATGGCCAAGGAGCTCTTCCCTACCATTTGATGCCATGTTCAGTGTATAAACTGGGGGGGAGTGGTCCAGGAGGTGCCAATCCCTGCTCAGGGACAGGATGAGTCAGTAGGTGGTAACTGTGTTGTGCATCACTCTTTGTGCACGCCCTTTTCTTGCTTGGGTTTTACTCCAGTCTGTCTCCCTCCCTTTCAAAACAATTACTGTTATTAGCAAAGTTATAGTCTGGGGACGGTGTGGCTGGACAGTGCCCAGGAGGAAAGGGATCTGGGGGTTCTGGTCAATAACCGACTGAGCAGGACCCAGCAGTGTGCCCTGGTGGCCAAGAAGGCCAGCGGCATCCTGGCCTGGATCAGGAATAGTGTGGTCAGCAGGAGCAGGGAGGTCATTCTTCCCTTGCACTCGGCACTGGTGAGGCCCCACCCTGAGTGCTGTGTCCAGCTCTGGCCCCTCAGTTTAGGATGGATGTTGAGACACTTGAGCACGTCCAGAGGAGGCAACAAGGCTGGTGAGGGACTTGGAGCACAAGCCCTATGAGGAACGACTGAGGGAGCTAGGGTTGTTCAGCCTGGAGAAGAGAAGATTCAGAGGTGACCTTAGCACTCTCTACAACTCCCTGAAAGGTGGCTGTGGTCAGGTGGGAGTTGGTCTTTTTCTCCTGGCAGCAACTGACAGAACGAGAGAACACAGTCTTTTGCTGTGCCAAAGGAAATATAGTCTGGATATTAGGAAAACGTTTTTTACAGAAAGAGTGACAAAGTACTGGAATGGTCTGCCTGGGGAGGTGGTGGATTCACCATCTCTGGATGTGTTTAAGAAAAGAAAAGATGTGGCCCTCGGTGCCTTGATTTAGTTGAGGTTAGGGTTGGGTTGCACTTGATGATCCTGGAGGTCTGTTCCAACCTAAGGGTTCTGTGCTTCTGTGATTATAGTCACCATTATCAACACCACCAACACCACCATTATATATTGCTTTGTTTTAATTGCTTTGTTGCAATATTAAAATCTTCTTATCTCAAGCTTTGAGCACTTACTTTTATTCTCGCTCTCCTCCCCATCTAATGGGGGCAGCAGTTGGTGTGAGGGCTGCGTGGGTATCTGCATGTACCTAGAAGCTACCTTGAGTTCAAACACAAGAAGACCTCAAAGGTTTGGCAGCTCTCCTGCTGTAGGACAGAGACAAAGCACAGCAGAGTCTCAGCTGGCATCCACATCTCTTTCAGACACGGAGCCTCAAGGCCTTTGAAGTCTGTCTTGGAAGGATATTATGAAAACCAGAGAATATCCACATTGCTATAGAGCTCCACAGAATTCCTGGATTACAAGAAAAAAATTCATGTACTCTTAGAAGCTTCTGCCAGGCTCCACTCAGGATCCAAACACTGAAGCTGGGACATGAGAAAGGAAGTAGCAGGGAAGCTGTCTCAGCATTCACTATAAGGCAAATACCTTTTCTTCAAAAGACAGAGATGTTCAGGCACAGCATTCATTACAGAGGAGCTGAAAAAGGGATTTGGCGATGTTGGGAGTGTTCCTGCACTCTTTTCAATTTTTCTCCACCTTCAACTGAAGCACTGACCTTTTTTTTCTTCTTGTCTTTTGCATACACGTGCAGGTGGAGGAACTGCCTGGAGCAAGAGGCAGCTGCAGCGTCCTCTGGCACCGTCAGCTGGCTGAGTTCATCTTGCAGCCAAGGTTCTCATCGTCAAACATTCTCTGCACACAAGAATGCAAGAGTGTAGACAGCGCATTTGGGTTCCCTGGCAAGGTTTCAGTACTGAAGGGACTGCAGCAGCAGCGGCAGCTTCTGTGAGAAGGTGCCAGAAGCTGCCCCCATGTCACACAGAGCCACTTCCAGGTGGCTCCAGGATGGACCCACCTGTGGCCAAAGCTGAGCCCATCAGCAGCACTGGCAGCACCTGTGTGCTAGCAGATCAGAGAAAGGGTTCCAAAGGTGTGCAGCAGCTGGGAGGGAGCAGTGAGGAAAAGACAGGAGTGAGAGCAAGTGGGAGCAAGGGCTCTGCAGAAACCAAGGTCAGTGAGGAAGGAGGGGGACGAGGTGCTCCAGGTGACAGAGCAGTGATTTCCCTGTAGCCTTGGAGAAGACAATGCTGTGCCCAGGTGGACAAGAAGGCCAATGGCACCTGTCCTGTGCCAGAAACAGTGTGGCCAGCAGGACCAGGGCAGTGACCGAAGCCCGGTGCTGGGCCCTGCTGAAGGCCTGCGAATTCTGTGTTCAACTTTGGGACCCTCAAAGTCATCCATTTTTTCACAAGGTAACAGCAGTGCAGAGAAGGAAAGAGCAGGAGAGATGTGGACCTAGAATTTCACAAGACATTAACACAGCCTCTCTCATCTTTCCTTGATGACCAAATCAGTGAGAAATGGGTGCAGGGATGAGGTGGCTGGAAAAGTGGCTGCTCTAGCAGGCTCAGAGTTGTCATTTCCATGCAGAGCTCAGGCCTAGGTACAGGCATCAGGAGGAAGACCATGTTCATGTTGATCCTGTTCATGTTTTCATGAACTCCATGAGTACAGGAAAGTGGGGAGCTGGCACAAGTCCCTGGATAACACCCAGTGAGAGGAACAGGCCTTGACTGTCAGGCACAGCTCCTCTTCAGAAGACACGGACAGAGCCCTCACAGCAAAGAGGGAGGGATTTCAGGAGACGCCCAGCAGAACATGGCACAGCAGCACTTGCAGCAAGGGAGGCCAACTGCAGCCTGAGCTGGGTGAGTCCAAGTGTGCTCAGCACGTCCAAGAAGGTGACCCTGTCCCTTTGGTCCCTGGCAGACCATACCTGGAGTGCTGCATCCATGCTGGGGATCCTTGTTCCAAGGAGGAAATCGACATCCTGAAGAAGTACAACCAAGGCCACCAAGTCAATCAGGGGCTTGACAAACCTGACATGAAACAAAGGACGAGCATGGCTTGGCCTGCTTCTCTTGGAGAAGAGATGTCTGCGGCCAGTTTTCTTGCTTTCTTGCACTACTTTGTGAGGGGAAAGAGAGAGGATGGACATGGCGTCTGGAAGTGCTCATGAGATGGAATATGGGGAGTTTTATTAAGCACTAGTCCAGAAGAAATATTGAGCCCTGTCCCTGGTACCCACACGCCCACGGGCACCTCTGTCCTCAAACTCCTTAGGCCACAACACAACTTTTAGCGATCGTGCTGGGACTGCAGAGGGGCAGCTGAAGGGAAGCTCTCTGCCATCTGGAGGATGTTTCCAGCCCCTGTGCTTGCACACAGCTCCGGGAAGCTGCTCCGTCTCCTGGCCCGGGGCACTGCTGCTGTCTCAGGCTGCAGCAGGTTCTGTGCAGGCTGATTCTGACTGGGATGTCCTTGCTGGACAAGGGGGAGACTCCATTTGCCGGGACTCCAAGCTGTGCCCGTGCAGAGCCCCTGAGTGCTCCGAAGCCGGGCGACAGCCCGAGCGGCGCCGGCGCAGGGCTCAGCCCCGGGGCGGAGCTGGCAGCGGCGGGGAAAGGAGGCGAGAGAAGAGAAGGGGAGGGGAGGGGAAGGGAAGGGATCCGGGGCTGTCGGGCACAGCGAGGCTCGGCCTGCGGAGCGGCGGGATGCGGCGGTGTCGGGGCGCGGGGCTGGCCGCGCTGGCCGCGCTGCTGCTCGGTGTGCGGGGCTGCCGGCGGAGAATGAGGGACGCGGCTGGGGCTTGGTTCTTCCCCAGGGATCCTGGCTCCAGCTCCTCTTTCTCTTTCACCGTGTCTCCCTCTCTTCTTTGTCTCTCTGTCATCTCTCAGCCGCCTTTCCAAAGCCCCCGAGTCCCCATCTCTCTCGGCGTGAGCCTGCTTGCATCTGTGCCTGCTTCTCAATGCACCCTCGTCCTTCCCCTGTCTGTTCAAGTGATTATTGCGCTGATCACAGCCCTCTACCCTTCACTGGAACAACTCCTTTCCCTGTCTACTACTCTCCATCCATCCACCCGTACATCCTCACCCTTCTTTCCAAACATCATCCCTGGCTTCGCTTTCTGCTCTCTCATCTCTGCCTCGGATTGTTTCATAGCTGTAGGAAAAGCTTTTCTCTCCTGCGTGTCTCCGTTATTGCACACATCCACACACGCCTCTGTGCAGCAGAAGTTCTTGTTCTTCTGAATTCAACCCTCCATCCTTCCCTTTTTCACACACAACCTGCCTGCCCCTCTTCCTTCCTGATGTCCCTCCCTCCATGCAGCCCACATTTTTATTTGGTCCATGCATCACTCTGCATGCCCGATAATGTGCATTCCACCTTTTGTTTTGTTTTGTTTTGTTTTGTTTTGTTTTGTTTTGTTTTGTTTTGTTTTGTTTTGTTTTGTTTTGTCAGTCTGGCTCTGTCTCACTGTCCCTGCTCCTGACTGTATCTCGGGAAAAGGGACAACAAAGCTGAGCCATCACAGCTGATCGTTGGACTTTGGTTCTCCTTTCTCGGCAGTGGCTTCGGGCAGAGCCCAGGTACAGCAGGAGCCGTCACTGCAGACCACCGAGGGCAGCGGCATCAACATCAGCTGCTCACATCCCAAAATCCGGACCTCCGAGCTGATCTACTGGTACCGTCAGCTCCCGGGCCGAGGACCCGAACTCCTCGTGAGCGCTCACAAAGGATCCAAGGCTGTGCCGGCCATTGCAGGGCAGCTGTGGGTGTCGGCAGATCGGCAATCGAGCGCGCTGTGGCTGCGGCGGCCCCGGCTTGGGGACGCGGCCGTGTATTACTGCGCGCTGGGCGCACGGGCAGAGGAGCCGGGGCTGCGGCCGGGCACGAACCGCCGCGGGCGGGGCCGGGCGGGGCCAGCAGGGGCCGCTCCGCTCCCGGCTGACGCCGCTGGGCGGGGCAGGGACCGAGCCCAGCGTGGAACCCGCGGGACCCCGGCCGGGAGCCACCACGGGCCCAGCACACGGCCTGGCCTTCCGCCAGAGACCGCTGCGAGCACAAGGATGCTGCCCTGCAACGTGTACAAAACAATTCTGCTGGAGAGGAGCATTTCAGCAGCCCTCAGGGAATCAGGGAAGGTTTTTCTGAGCCTATTGGCAGCCAAAGGAAGGCTCGGGAGATGTTGGCTCATTGCTCGGTGAGGAAGGGGACCTGCTGACAAACGACAGGGAAGAAGCTGACACACTCAGTGCCTATTTGCCCTCATTTTAACTGATGTTGCTTCTCCCTCCGCAGCTCCATCACATCCCTGAGCCTCCCTGAAGCCTTTCTGGGAATAAAGCAGCACCCAGAGTAGAAGAAGAAGTAATTAAAGAACTCCTACTGCACATACACGAGTTCACCGTAGCACAAACACACTCTGGCGCTTGCACACAGCCAAAGAGGAACTCACAGCTCTGCATTTATGAAGAGCTGTGTGCACACACATTTCCAAAGCAGACCCAAGCACCCACACTTCTCCTTCTGCCATGTCCCCCCAGAGGTGCACACATGCACACTCACTCCTACTCCTGCTCCTGCACCCGAGTATTTGCATGCACATCTACGTGACCATTCCTGTCCAGAGAGGTGCACACATAAAGAATGTCCCAATACGGATCTATTCCCACACACTTACATATACACCCTCCCTTCTTCCCTCCTCACCTCACCCTGACGGTCGCTGGGTTTTGCCTCCCCCTGTGTCGGCACTGGGCTGCCCGTTTCCATCCTGCCCTGTTAAAACTGCCTTTGGGAAAGTATTCGGGCCTCGCTGGACATCTTACCCTCTGTTCACCCTGTGACCTCACAAACTATGCCATGGGCTTGCCTGACTGCTTGTCCTTCCCCACAAGGCTCCAGCCCTGCTGCAGTTGTTCCCAGGTTTCCTTGGCAGCTGATTGTGTCCTTGCCTGTGTTCTTGGTTTGCGTGCTCCTGTGTTCAGGCAGGGCCCACAGGAATCCATGGGGGAGCACAAATTCGTGCACAAATCCATCTCGATGAGCAGGAGCCTGTGTGTGCGTGTCTGTGTCCTCCTGTGCTACTCAACAAGTGAAATGTGCTGATGGCGCTGGAGACGCTCTCCACTGCTCTGCCCTGAGCATCTCAGAGCAGCATTTTCCCAGATTCAGAAGGAGCCCGAGTGCAGCTGAACAATGATGTAGCAGCCTGCAGGAGATTTGTCCAGGGAAGAGGCACTGAAATGCAGCCCCTGCTTCCTGAGCCCTCCTTTTCTGGCTGCTCTGAACATCACGCTCTGCTACTGCCAATTGCAGGGCCCCAACAAGGATGGTTTCACCCACGTTTGCATTCTTAGCTTAATTCTCTTTGAAATGTTGGGAGTGTCTCAGCGTGGCTGGGAGAGTTGTCACACACACAGACACACAGACACATGGACACACGGACACACGGACACACGGACACACGGATACACACACACACATGTTCAGGTCTCTCCAGGCCAGTGCACAGCTGCTCTCCCCTGTGCTACACCAGATTGGTTTCACAGACACAGAGAAAGACTGACGCTTTATGCCCAGGACCCGTGTCCACTGTGAGTGGATTTCTTTCCAGTGCCCTGAAGGATAATTCAGGAGTCCTCACCTGACAGCAAAGGGGAGTGTGGGGGAACAGATTATGGGAGTGAAAGAAATACAGGGACTGTCAATCTTGAGCTCCGTGATACCAGCCCAGTCCCCCGCCATCCAGCCCGGCCCCGCCGCTTCCGACGTGCAGAGACCCGAGCGCCGCCCCACTCCCACCGCGCTCGCCTCCCCTCCGTTCCCTGCAGGACTCGGCGAAAGCCCGAGCAGCGCCGCTGCAGGGCTCAGCCCCGGGGCGGAGCTGGCGGCGGCGGAGAGGACAGAAGAGGAGTGGAGGCGGCGGAGAGGAGGCGGCACGGGCGCGGCAGAGAGCCGGGGCTGAGGGGGACAGCGCTGCTGGGCCGGCGGAGCGGCGGCATGCGGCGGTGTCGGGGCGCGGGGCCGGCGGCGCTGGCCGCGCTACTGCTCGGTGCGCGGGGTGGCGGTGGTGTCAGGGGCCGCGGCCGGGGCTGAGTCTGGATCTGCCTGGGATAAGCCTTGGGCTCGGGATTTGTCTCTGGCACTGCCGCTCGTCTTTGCTTCTTCTTCACCCACTGCTCTCAACCCTCCCCTCCTCTAAGAATCCTTTCTCTCCCAGCTTGCCTGCTCTACGACTCCATTTCTTTAGGCATTCATTCATTCATTCATTCAATCAATTACCTACCCATCCATTCATTTCGGCCAATTGTATTTCCTCATTCCAATCTCCCCTTCTGCAGTCCGACACTTCTCTGAAATAGTCCACACTCTTAATTCCATGTAATCACCCTCGGAGAAATAGTCTCTGCATGCTTAATTCTCAGATAACATATCCCAGCTACCTGTGGTCTGCCCTCCTCTGCCCTCTCCCCTCTCTACGTGCATGGCATTTGCTGCTGATGGAAAGTGATTGTTCTTCTCTCCGTGTCAGTGGCTGTGGCCAGAGCCCAGGTACAGCAGGAGCCGTCACTGGAGACCACCGAGGGCAGCGATATCAACATCACTTGCTCACATCCCAAAGCCCAGACCGGCGAATGGATCCACTGGTACCGTCAGCTGCCTGGCCGAGGACCCGAACTCCTCGTGAGCGCACTCAAAGGATTCAAGGAGCTGCCGGAAAGTGCGGGTGGTCTGTGGGTGTCGGCAGATCGGCAATCGAGCGCGCTGTGGCTGCGGCGGCCCCGGCTTGGGGACGCGGCCGTGTATTACTGCGCGCTGGGCGCACGGGCAGAGGAGCCGGGGCTGCGGCCGGGCACGAACCGCCGCGGGCGGGGCCGGGCGGGGCCGGGGGCACAGCGCCGGCCGCGGCCAGCAGGGGGCGCTGCCGCTCCGCCCGCCGGGGCCGCCGAGCCCCGCTCGTCCCGGGCTCGCGGGGCGCTGCCGACACCGAAACCGACACCGGAACCGACACCGACACCGACACGGGAACCGACACTGCCAGTGGGACTGATACCAACACCGGCACAGGCACCGACACCAGAACCGATACCGGCACAGAAACGGGCACTGACCTCTGCAACCGGCACAGGAACTGACAGCGATACCAGCACCGGCACCACCACCGGTACTGGCAGCTCCATCTTGGAGTCGCCGACGGTGCTCATCTCCGTTTTTAGTCCGGGCTGCAGCAAACGGCCCCGCCCGCCCACAGCTACGTGAGCACACCGAGAAGGTCTGTGTGAGGCAGGAAGAGCGGCAGGGTCTTTCCCAAGCCATCTCTTGCTCCTTCAGAAAGGGCTCTGTGCGTTCCAGGCAATGTGGCATCCTCTGGCCTCTCTACAAAGCCTGGAAGCGTAGTCTCAAAAATACATCAGTGAGGGCTCACACTCCCATCCAGCCCATATCAGACTGGTTCTCCTCTTGCCTCTGTCCTTCTCTTCCCAAAGCTGTGGAGCTCTTTTTGTCTTTGGTGAAGGCCAAGTGACAGCTCAATGTCTTTCACCTGAGCACGCAGCACTGGGAGATCATGGGAAAACAAATTACCTGATTCTGATACATGTAGTGCTGCCGTGGCCACTTCTTGAGTGTAGATCCAGCCCCCACTATTTAGGGAAGACATAAAGGTAGAAAAATATGTCCAGAGAACTCTAAGGGGGAAGAGCTTTAAAGAAAGTCCTGTGATGAGTAAGTGAGGACTTTGTATTAACCCAGATGGCAGAAAAATATTCTGCAAGATAATGCTAATAAAAGTTACTGTTAGAAAATGCCCCTTCCCTTCCCTTCCCTTCCCTTCCCTTCCCTTCCCTTCCCTTCCCTTCCCTTCCCTTCCCTTCCCTTCCCTTCCCTTCCCTTCCCTTCCCTTCCCTTCCCTTCCCTTCCCTTCCCTTCCCTTCCCTTCCCTTCCCTTCCCTTCCCTTCCCTTCCCTTCCCTTCCCTTCCCTCTTCCCTTCCCTGAACTTCCCTTCCCTTCCCTGAACTTCCCTTCCCTTCCCTGAACTTCCCTTCCCTTCCCTGAACTTCCCTGAACTTCCCTTCCCTGAACTTCCCTGAACTTCCCCTTCCCTGAACTTCCCTTCCCTGAACTTCCCTTCCCTGAACTTCCCTTCCCTGAACTTCCCTGAACTTCCCTTCCCTGAACTTCCCTTCCCTGAACTTCCCTGAGCTTCCCTTCCCTGAACTTCCCTGAACTTCCCTGAACTTCCCTGAACTTCCCTTCCCTGAACTTCCCTTCCCTGAACTTCCCTTCCCTGAACTTCCCTGAGCTTCCCTTCCCTGAACTTCCCTGAACTTCCCTGAACTTCCCTGAACTTCCCTTCCCTGAACTTCCCTGAGCTTCCCTTCCCTGAACTTCCCTGAACTTCCCTTCCCTGAACTTCCCTCATCTTCCCTTCCCTGAACTTCCATGAACTTCCCTTCATACCCACCAGGGATGTCGCGGCTCCCTCTGCCTCAAGCTGCGCTCTGGGCAGACACACAACACCACCACAGCTCAGAGCCGCACATCTTGCTCACCTGCTGCTGGCCATTACAACCTGTCTCCATTGAAATACAGCTGGGCACCAACTCCCACTCAAACATCTCAGTCCAGATCAAGTGATCACGTCTCACTCAGCTCTCCTGCGTGCTACTGCCTGCACACCAGGAGATTCCCTTTAGCAGGGACACCACTCAAGGTCACTCCACCAGGCTGAGGAATCTTCATTGCACCTTAGACTTGGTGTGTCAGTTGGGAGGAAGAGCACTGAAACTTTGAAATCTGAGCCAAGTGATAGAAAGGATGGCTGGGACATAGAGGATTGTTTAGACTGAAAGCATGGACCAAGTGTGGGACAAAGTCAGGATCCAGCTGCACATAAACTCCCCATATGAGAAGGAGTTTGGAATGCAAGGGGGTCCCTCCTGAACCTCTTGGCTCAGGGGCAGTTTCCCTGACAGCTTTGGCTCACCCTGTAAATAATCAAGTGTAATTTGCTTTCAAATCTAGGTAAACCACCATCTTATGAACATTGTTCACTCACTGTGAACAAAGAAAAGGGTTTTTTCTGAAGTTAATCCCTTTAGACATGAACTACAGTCTGAGTCTGAGACTTAAGTTTCTCCTGAACCACACCAAAGCTCCACCAGGTGTTTAGAAAGCAAGGGCTCCCACTCTGAATATTGGGAGTCACTTGGAGGTCTCCCTTATGCTTTGGCATGTTTGGTCTCTCTATAAATCGTTCTGTTTTGATTCTATCTTCATTTTTCTAAAGATTTTCATTCATGTAGTAGGGAATAAAATTAGGCAAGAGAAATTGGTAAGATCCCAGGGACTTGGGCTGCCTTTCTTATCTGCCCTTCATTTCCACAAGCCCTTTGCAGAGGGAACAATTTCCCCACAAGCTCACCTGAGTGCAAACAAGCACAGCTAACAATGGGGGTTGTGCTTTCATTTCCTGCACTGCTGTCTTTTCATTTCCAGGTTTGGGCCATGCCCATGCCCAAAACAAGGCTTCTTCTGAACACTGGGATGAAAGGTGACAGGATATATTGGGCAGGGACGCAGCAGTGAAGGCAGAAGGCTCAGCTGCAGTGCTGGATGGATCCACGACAGGACAGTGATGTGTCAGCCAGGCTGCCTCTGATTTTATCATTCTCAGGAAGAAGCTCCAGCCATCCTCAATGGGACACTCACGGGCTGTGGTGCTGAATGACGTCCCCTAGCCTTGGCTGTCCCTCTCCCCCCAGCTCATGCCGATGGTCACTTCTGGTTGTCTCCCGATGGGTGTGCCTGTCCTGCTATTGTTGCCCTCAGGAAGCTCTGCTGGTCTATTTTGACTCATCTCCACTTTGGGCACAACAAAACCTTGGCCCTGTGCCTGACTGGGACCTTGTCCTTCCCCACACTGCTCCTGCCCTGCTGCTTCTGGCACCGTGTGTCCTTAGCAAAGTCACCCGCTGCTGTTGCTGCTTCGTGTGTTCCTGCCTTGTGCTCTTGGGACACCCGCGTTTGCAGGGACACACGTGGAGCACAGATTTGTGTGTGGCTCCACACTGGGGTGCCCCAACCTGTGTCTGTCCGTGTGTGTCCCTCCTCGGGAGGGAATTTCCAGCCTGTCCCAGGGACACTGAGCACTGCTCCGGCCCTGAGCAGCACAGAGCAGCAGCTTCCCCGGCTCAGCAGGAGCCTGAGTGCAGCCGAGTGGGGACGGCAGCTGCCCGCTCCACATGTGTGCAGGGTGCATCTGCTTCCCATGCGGTGTGGCTGGGCTGTGGGATGGGACACGGCTGTCTCTTGGCCCCGGCCATGCCCAAATTCTTGTGGCGCTCACGGTGCCGGGGCTGTGAGAGGCGGGGGCTGAGGGCGGCCGGGGCGGAGCTGGCGGCGGCGGAGAGGAGGCGGCACGGGCGCGGCAGAGAGCCGGGGCTGAGGGGGACAGCGCTGCTGGGCCGGCGGAGCGGCGGCATGCGGCGGTGTCGGGGCGCGGGGCTGGCGGCGCTGGCCGCGCTGCTGCTCGGTGCGCGGGGCAGGCGGCCAAGGGGCCGCGGCTGGGACTGGGGTGATCCCGCACGTCCCTGGAGGCTGCCGTCCTGCCTGGCTTCTTCATAGACCTCTTGTCGCGAACTGTTCTCCCGTTCATCCCTGCCTCGTCTATATCTCATAGTCCTTCAGAAATCTCGGAGTTCTATTCTTTGCCCAATCCTGCAAAGAAATTGGGTTTTTTGAAACTTAAAACGTCAGTCCTTACCCTTGCTAACTTTTCTGTCCTTTTTTTGCTGTCTCGCACATCCTCCCGTTCTCCAGTGACTCTCTTAATCGTCATCTCCTTCATGCATTCATCCCTCCACAAACGATTAATGGACGCTTCTGTTCCCGCGTAGTTTGAAATTCTCTGAGAACTGTTTTCCTCACGGTCTCTGTCCGTTCCTGGTTGTTTCTGCAGGCTTTGTAGTGTGCTGTAGGACAACGTAGGATTTCAGGTTTTTCCTTTTTCTGTCCCCGACAGTGGCTTCAGGCAAAGCTCAGGTACAGCAGGAGCCATTCCTGGAGACCACCGAGGGCACGGGAATCAACATCAGCTGTTCACACCCCAACAAACAGCTCGGAGATCCGATCCATTTCTACCGTCAGCTGCCGGGCCAAGGACCCGAATTCCTCACACTCGCTACTAGAGGATCCAAGGATGTGGCGGCCATTGCAGGACAGCTGTGGGTGTCGGCAGATCGGCAATCGAGCGCGCTGTGGCTGCGGCGGCCCCGGCTTGGGGACGCGGCCGTGTATTACTGCGCGCTGGGCGCACGGGCAGAGGAGCCGGGGCTGCGGCCGGGCACGAACCGCCGCGGGCGGGGCCGGGCGGGGCCGGGGGCACAGCGCCGGCCGCGGCCAGCAGGGGGCGCTGCCGCTCCGCCCTCTGGGGTCTCCGAGTCCCGCTCGTCCCGGGCTCGCGGGGCGCTGCCGACACCGGGACCGACACCGGAACCGCGCGGACACCGGCACCTTCTTCGGCACTGGAACCTACGTCTATAATGGCATAGACACCGACACCGGCGCTGACACCGGCAGCTTCAACTTGGCCTCACCGGCCCCACTCAGCTCCTCTTTTCAGCTCGGGCTGCGTTCAGCTGAACTCCTGACAGTAGCAAACAGCCTCGCTCAGCCTCAGCTACGTGAGCACACTGAGAAGGTCTGTGTGAGGCAGGGAGGGCAGCAGGGTCTTTCCCAAGCCATCTCTTGCTCCTTCAGAAAGGGCTCTGTGCGTTCCAGGCAATGTGGCATCCTCTGGCCTCTCTACAAAGCCTGGAAGCGTAGTCTCAAAAATACATCAGTGAGGGCTCACACTCCCATCCAGCCCATATCAGACTGGTTCTCCTCTTGCCTCTGTCCTTCTCTTCCCAAAGCTGTGGAGCTCTTTTTGTCTTTGGTGAAGGCCAAGTGACAGCTCAATGTCTTTCACCTGAGCACGCAGCACTGGGAGATCATGGGAAAACAAATTACCTGATTCTGATACATGTAGTGCTGCCGTGGCCACTTCTTGAGTGTAGATCCAGCCCCCACTATTTAGGGAAGACATAAAGGTAGAAAAATATGTCCAGAGAACTCTAAGGGGGAAGAGCTTTAAAGAAAGTCCTGTGATGAGTAAGTGAGGACTTTGTATTAACCCAGATGGCAGAAAAATATTCTGCAAGATAATGCTAATAAAAGTTACTGTTAGAAAATGCCCCTTCCCTTCCCTTCCCTTCCCTTCCCTTCCCTTCCCTTCCCTTCCCTTCCCTTCCCTTCCCTTCCCTTCCCTTCCCTTCCCTTCCCTTCCCTTCCCTTCCCTTCCCTTCCCTTCCCTTCCCTTCCCTTCCCTTCCCTTCCCTTCCCTTCCCTTCCCTTCCTTCCCTTCCCTTCCCTTCCCTTCCCTTCCCTTCCCTTCCCTTCCCTTCCCTTCCCTTCCCTTCCCTTCCCTTCCCTTCCCTTCCCTTCCCTTCCCTTCCCTGAACTTCCCTTCCCTGAACTTCCCTTCCCTTCCCTGAACTTTTCCCTTCCCTGAACTTCCCTTCCCTGAACTTCCCTGAACTTCCCTGAACTTCCCTTCCCTGAACTTCCCTGAACTTCCCTTCCCTGAACTTCCCTTCCCTGAACTTCCCTTCCCTGAACTTCCCTTCCCTGAACTTCCCTGAACTTCCCTTCCCTGAACTTCCCTTCCCTGAACTTCCCTGAGCTTCCCTTCCCTGAACTTCTTTGAACTTCCCTGAACTTCCCTGAACTTCCCTTCCCTGAACTTCCCTTCCCTGAACTTCCCTTCCCTGAACTTCCCTTCCCTGAACTTCCCTGAGCTTCCCTTCCCTGAACTTCCCTGAACTTCCCTGAACTTCCCTGAACTTCCCTTCCCTGAACTTCCCTGAGCTTCCCTTCCCTGAACTTCCCTTCCCTGAACTTCCCTTCCCTGAACTTCCCTCATCTTCCCTTCCCTGAACTTCCATGAACTTCCCTTCATACCCACCAGGGATGTCGCGGCTCCCTCTGCCTCAAGCTGCGCTCTGGGCAGACACACAACACCACCACAGCTCAGAGCCGCACATCTTGCTCACCTGCTGCTGGCCATTACAACCTGTCCCCATTGAAATACAGCTGGGCACCAACTCCCACTCAAACATCTCAGTCCAGATCAAGTGATCACGTCTCACTCAGCTCTCCTGCGTGCTACTGCCTGCACACCAGGAGATTCCCTTTAGCAGGGACACCACTCAAGGTCACTCCACCAGGCTGAGGAATCTTCATTGCACCTTAGACTTGGTGTGTCAGTTGGGAGGAAGAGCACTGAAACTTTGAAATCTGAGCCAAGTGATAGAAAGGATGGCTGGGACATAGAGGATTGTTTAGACTGAAAGCATGGACCAAGTGTGGGACAAAGTCAGGATCCAGCTGCACATAAACTCCCCATATGAGAAGGAGTTTGGAATGCAAGGGGGTCCCTCCTGAACCTCTTGGCTCAGGGGCAGTTTCCCTGACAGCTTTGGCTCACCCTGTAAATAATCAAGTGTAATTTGCTTTCAAATCTAGGTAAACCACCATCTTATGAACATTGTTCACTCACTGTGAACAAAGAAAAGGGTTTTTTCTGAAGTTAATCCCTTTAGACATGAACTACAGTCTGAGTCTGAGACTTAAGTTTCTCCTGAACCACACCAAAGCTCCACCAGGTGTTTAGAAAGCAAGGGCTCCCACTCTGAATATTGGGAGTCACTTGGAGGTCTCCCTTATGCTTTGGCATGTTTGGTCTCTCTATAAATCGTTCTGTTTTGATTCTATCTTCATTTTTCTAAAGATTTTCATTCATGTAGTAGGGAATAAAATTAGGCAAGAGAAATTGGTAAGATCCCAGGGACTTGGGCTGCCTTTCTTATCTGCCCTTCATTTCCACAAGCCCTTTGCAGAGGGAACAATTTCCCCACAAGCTCACCTGAGTGCAAACAAGCACAGCTAACAATGGGGGTTGTGCTTTCATTTCCTGCACTGCTGTCTTTTCATTTCCAGGTTTGGGCCATGCCCATGCCCAAAACAAGGCTTCTTCTGAACACTGGGATGAAAGGTGACAGGATATATTGGGCAGGGACGCAGCAGTGAAGGCAGAAGGCTCAGCTGCAGTGCTGGATGGATCCACGACAGGACAGTGATGTGTCAGCCAGGCTGCCTCTGATTTTATCATTCTCAGGAAGAAGCTCCAGCCATCCTCAATGGGACACTCACGGGCTGTGGTGCTGAATGACGTCCCCTAGCCTTGGCTGTCCCTCTCCCCCCAGCTCATGCCGATGGTCACTTCTGGTTGTCTCCCGATGGGTGTGCCTGTCCTGCTATTGTTGCCCTCAGGAAGCTCTGCTGGTCTATTTTGACTCATCTCCACTTTGGGCACAACAAAACCTTGGCCCTGTGCCTGACTGGGACCTTGTCCTTCCCCACACTGCTCCTGCCCTGCTGCTTCTGGCACCGTGTGTCCTTAGCAAAGTCACCCGCTGCTGTTGCTGCTTCGTGTGTTCCTGCCTTGTGCTCTTGGGACACCCGCGTTTGCAGGGACACACGTGGAGCACAGATTTGTGTGTGGCTCCACACTGGGGTGCCCCAACCTGTGTCTGTCCGTGTGTGTCCCTCCTCGGGAGGGAATTTCCAGCCTGTCCCAGGGACACTGAGCACTGCTCCGGCCCTGAGCAGCACAGAGCAGCAGCTTCCCCGGCTCAGCAGGAGCCTGAGTGCAGCCGAGTGGGGACGGCAGCTGCCCGCTCCACATGTGTGCAGGGTGCATCTGCTTCCCATGCGGTGTGGCTGGGCTGTGGGATGGGACACGGCTGTCTCTTGGCCCCGGCCATGCCCAAATTCTTGTGGCGCTCACGGTGCCGGGGCTGTGAGAGGCGGGGGCTGAGGGCGGCCGGGGCGGAGCTGGCGGCGGCGGAGAGGAGGCGGCACGGGCGCGGCAGAGAGCCGGGGCTGAGGGGGACAGCGCTGCTGGGCCGGCGGAGCGGCGGCATGCGGCGGTGTCGGGGCGCGGGGCTGGCGGCGCTGGCCGCGCTGCTGCTCGGTGCGCGGGGCAGGCGGCCAAGGGGCCGCGGCTGGGACTGGGGTGATCCCGCACGTCCCTGGAGGCTGCCGTCCTGCCTGGCTTCTTCATAGACCTCTTGTCGCGAACTGTTCTCCCGTTCATCCCTGCCTCGTCTATATCTCATAGTCCTTCAGAAATCTCGGAGTTCTATTCTTTGCCCAATCCTGCAAAGAAATTGGGTTTTTTGAAACTTAAAACGTCAGTCCTTACCCTTGCTAACTTTTCTGTCCTTTTTTTGCTGTCTCGCACATCCTCCCGTTCTCCAGTGACTCTCTTAATCGTCATCTCCTTCATGCATTCATCCCTCCACAAACGATTAATGGACGCTTCTGTTCCCGCGTAGTTTGAAATTCTCTGAGAACTGTTTTCCTCACGGTCTCTGTCCGTTCCTGGTTGTTTCTGCAGGCTTTGTAGTGTGCTGTAGGACAACGTAGGATTTCAGGTTTTTCCTTTTTCTGTCCCCGACAGTGGCTTCAGGCAAAGCTCAGGTACAGCAGGAGCCATTCCTGGAGACCACCGAGGGCACGGGAATCAACATCAGCTGTTCACACCCCAACAAACAGCTCGGAGATCCGATCCATTTCTACCGTCAGCTGCCGGGCCAAGGACCCGAATTCCTCACACTCGCTACTAGAGGATCCAAGGATGTGGCGGCCATTGCAGGACAGCTGTGGGTGTCGGCAGATCGGCAATCGAGCGCGCTGTGGCTGCGGCGGCCCCGGCTTGGGGACGCGGCCGTGTATTACTGCGCGCTGGGCGCACGGGCAGAGGAGCCGGGGCTGCGGCCGGGCACGAACCGCCGCGGGCGGGGCCGGGCGGGGCCGGGGGCACAGCGCCGGCCGCGGCCAGCAGGGGGCGCTGCCGCTCCGCCCTCTGGGGTCTCCGAGTCCCGCTCGTCCCGGGCTCGCGGGGCGCTGCCGACACCGGGACCGACACCGGAACCGCTCGGACACCGGCACCTTCTTCGGCACTGGAACCTACGTCTATAATGGCATAGACACCGACACCGGCGCTGACACCGGCAGCTTCAACTTGGCCTCACCGGCCCCACTCAGCTCCTCTTTTCAGCTCGGGCTGCGTTCAGCTGAACTCCTGACAGTAGCAAACAGCCTCGCTCAGCCTCAGCTACGTGAGCACACTGAGAAGGTCTGTGTGAGGCAGGGAGGGCAGCAGGGTCTTTCCCAAGCCATCTCTTCCTTCTCCTAGAAAGGGCTTTGTGTGTTCTGGTGAACGTGGCATCCTCTGGCCTCTCTACAAAGCCTGCAGGTGTTCTCTCTGAAATGCATCAGTGAAGGCACACATTCCCACCCAGCCCATGTCAGGTTGGTTCTCCTCTTGCCTCTGTTCTTCTCTTCCCAAAGCTGCGGAGCTCTTTTTGCCTTTTGTGAGGGCCGAGTGACAGCTCAATGTCGTTCATGTGAGGAGCCGTTGTCAGCATGCTACACTAAAAACATTGTTGACCATTTCTTCTGTGATGCTGGTCCAGCATGAGCTTGGCCTGTTGGGGCTGGGTTGACCTTGGCAGGGTGTCACACGGCCCCCAGGCTGCTCTATCACTTCCCCTCTATCAACAGGACAGCGGAGAAATTGCAATGAGAGGAAGGCGGGCTCCAATAAAGACAGGGATATCCCTCACCAGTTACTGTCCCGGGAAAAATGGAGAAGACTTGTGGAAATAAATTTATTTACAAATTACAGGAGGATAAGGAGAAATAAAAGCAAACCCAAAAGCACTTTCTCCACTCCCTTCCTTTCCTTCCAGGCCGAACTTCACTCCTGAATTTCTGCCTAGACCCCTCACAGGGGCACAGGAAATTGGAGATGCCTTCCGTTTATAACACCTCGTGCTCCTCATGCTCTTTCCCTACTCCAGCCTATTGTCCCTCCCATGGGAGGCAATCCTCTAAGAACCTCTCCAACACAGGTCCTTTCTATTGCCTGCAGTCCTTCCCCAACCGCTTCAGAACGTGTCCTGTCCACGGAGTACAGACTTTCAGGAAGAGAGGCCTCCAGGATGGCTCCCCCGTGTGTCCACACATCCTGCCAGAAAATCAGCTCCACAATGGGCTCCTCTCCACGGAGGGACAGCCCTGCCAGGACCTTGCTGCAGTGGTGTTTCCACGGAGTCACTCCTTCCTTAGGGACACATCCACCTGCTGTGGCTTTGGATCTTCCATGGGATGGATCTACCACGGACCTTCATAGGCTGTGGGGGACAGCCTCCCTCACCATGATCTTCATCACAGCAGGCTGCAGAAATATCGGTGCTCTGGTGCCTGCAGCAGCTCCTCTCCCTCCTTCCTCGCTGACCTCCCTGACTGCAGGGTTGTGTCACAGAATCTCCGTCTTCTCCTCCTGCTCATATTGCACAACTGTTTTTCTGCCTTTTCAATCCTTGCCGGCACAGATGCTCTCTTTGACAGACAAGGAGCCCAGGCTCCTGAGGCCAGCAGGGCCCTCTGCCTCCTGTGCCCCTTGGCTGTTCTTCCAAACACCTGCCCCGAGGGACAGTGCTGAAATCCCCACGTGCCAGAGGAGGGGGAACGGGAAGGAATAGATGGTGGGGGAGGTGGGAGAAAATAATCTGTCAGTCCTGTGCTGCCCGGGACAAACGGCTTCCGGCCAGCGCACCTGGCCCCGCCGTCTCCATGGGCCGCAGCTCCGATCGCTGCCCCGCTCCCATCGCTCTCGCCTCTTCCCCGCATCCAGCCAGGACCCGGCGAGAGCCCGAGCGGCTTCGGCGCAGGGCTCAGCCCCGGGGCGGAGCTGCTGGCGGCGGAGGGGAGAGCAGAGGAGAGGAGGTGGCGCTGCCGGAGCAGAGAGCCGGGGCTGACGGGGACAGCGCTGCTGGGCCGGCGGAGCGGCGGCATGCGGCGGTGTCGGGGCGCGGGGCTGGCGGCGCTGGCCGCGCTGCTGCTCGGTGCGCGGGGGTTTGACACGAAGGGGGCCAGGGCTGGAGCTGGGGTATTCCCCAGGGAGACTGGCGCCGATTTTTCCCTCTCCTCTGCAACTCTTTCTCTCTCCCTGCCTCTCTGCCATCTCTTATCCCCACAGGTCTTCATGATTTGTGTCGGGAAAGCCTGCTTGCACGTATGCCTGCTTTTCCATGCACCTGTCTTTGGCCCTGACCATTCAGCATTTATTTCTGTCCTGAAAACAGCATTCTGTTCCTCACTTTAACTCTTCCTTTCTCCATCCATCCGTGCATGTGTGGGCCTGACTTCTGCCTAATCTGTGCATGCATGAATTTCGAATTCCTCACGTTCCCTTCCAGTCTGGCTCTGCCTTGTGGCCACTGTTCGTGACTCCATCTGGCAAAAGAACCCTCAGAATCGCACGGCTTTGACCGTGTTTGTCTTTTCTTCCTTCTTTCCCAGGAGTGGCTGCGGACACAGACCGAGTGCAGCAGAGGCCGTGGGCAGAGACCACCGAGGGCACGGGCCTGAACCTCACTTGCTTGCACCCCGAAATTACCGCCGACTCTACCCACTGGTATCGTCAATTCCCAGGCCAAGCACCCCAGCTGGTAGCAACGGCTGTCCGAGGCACAAAACCAGTGCTGGAGCCGGAGGGGAGTCTGTGGGTGTCGGCAGATCGGCAATCGAGCGCGCTGTGGCTGCGGCGGCCCCGGCTTGGGGACGCGGCCGTGTATTACTGCGCGCTGGGCGCACGGGCAGAGGAGCCGGGGCTGCGGCCGGGCACGAAGCGCCGCGGGCGGGGCCGGGCGGGGCCAGCAGGGGCCGCTCCGCTCCCGGCTGACGCCGCTGGGCGGGGCAGGGACCGAGCCCAGCGTGGAACCCGCGGAACCCGGGCCGGGATCCACCACGGGCCCAGCACACGGCCTGGCCTTCCGCCAGAGACCCCTGCGAGCACAAGGATGCTGCCCTGCAACGTGTACAAAACAATTCTGCTGGAGAGGAGCATTTCAGCAGCCCTCAGGGAATCAGGGAAGGTTTTTCTGAGCCTATTGGCAGCCAAAGGAAGGCTCGGGAGATGTTGGCTCATTGCTCGGTGAGGAAGGGGACCTGCTGACAAACGACAGGGAAGAAGCTGACACACTCAGTGCCTATTTGCCCTCATTTTAACTGATGTTGCTTCTCCCTCCGCAGCTCCATCACATCCCTGAACCTCCCTGAAGCCTTTCTGGGAATAAAGCAGCACCCAGAGTAGAAGAAGAAGTAATTAAAGAACTCCTACTGCACATACACGAGTTCACCGTACCACAAACACACTCTGGCGCTTGCACACAGCCAAAGAGGAACTCACAGCTCTGCATTTATGAAGAGCTGTGTGCACACACATTTCCAAAGCAGACCCAAGCACCCACACTTCTCCTTCTGCCATGTCCCCCCAGAGGTGCACACATGCACACTCACTCCTACTCCTGCTCCTGCACCCGAGTATTTGCACGCACATCTACGTGACCATTCCTGTCCAGAGAGGTGCACACATAAAAAACATCCCAATACGGATCTATTCCCACACACTTACATATACACCCTCCCTTCTTCCCTCCTCACCTCACCCTGACGGTCGCTGGGTTTTGCCTCCCCCTGTGTCGGCACTGGGCTGCCCGTTTCCATCCTGCCCTGTTAAAACTGCCTTTGGGAAAGTATTCGGGCCTCGCTGGACATCTTACCCTCTGTTCAGCCTGTGACCTCACAAACTATGCCATGGGCTTGCCTGACTGCTTGTCCTTCCCCACAAGGCTCCAGCCCTGCTGCAGTCGTTCCCAGGTTTCCTTGGCAGCTGATTGTGTCCTTGCCTGTGTTCTTGGTTTGCGTGCTCCTGTGTTCAGGCAGGGCCCACAGGAATCCATGGAGGAGCACAAATTCGTGCACGAATCCATCTCGATGAGCAGGAGCCTGTGTGTGCGTGTCTGTGTCCTCCTGTGCTACTCAACAAGTGAAATGTGCTGATGGCGCTGGAGACGCTCTCCACTGCTCTGCCCTGAGCATCTAAGAGCAGCATTTTCCCAGATTCAGAAGGAGCCCGAGTGCAGCTGAACAATGATGTAGCAGCCTGCAGGAGATTTGTCCAGGGAAGAGGCACTGAAATGCAGCCCCTGCTTCCTGAGCCCTCCTTTTCTGGCTGCTCTGAACATCACGCTCTGCTACTGCCGATTGCAGGGCCCCAACAAGGATGGTTTCACCCACGTTTGCATTCTTAGCTTAATTCTCCTTGAAATGTTGGGAGTGTCTCAGCGTGGCTGGGAGAGTTGTCACACACACAGACACACAGACACATGGACACACGAACACACAGACACACGGACACACGGACACACAGACACACAGACACACAGACACACGGACACACAGACACGCAGACACACGGGCACACACACATGTGCAGGTCTCTCCAGGACAGTGCACAGCTGCTCTCCCCTGTGCTACACCAGATTGGTTTCACAGACACAGAGAAAGACTGACGCTTTATGCCCAGGACCCGTGTCCACTGTGAGTGGATTTCTTTCCAGTGCCCTGAAGGACAATTCAGGAGTCCTCACCTGACAGCAAAGGGGAGTGTGGGGGAACAGATTATGGGAGTGAAAGAAATACAGGGATTGTCAATCTTGAGCTCCGTGATACCAGCCCAGTCCCCCGCCATCCAGCCCGGCCCCGCCGCTTCCGACGTGCAGAGACCCGAGCGCCGCCCCACTCCCACCGCGCTCGCCTCCCCTCCGTTCCCTGCAGGACTCGGCGAAAGCCCGAGCAGCGCCGCTGCAGGGCTCAGCCCCGGGGCGGAGCTGGCGGCGGCGGAGAGGACAGAAGAGGAAGGAGGCGGCGGAGAGGAGGCGGCACGGGCGCGGCAGAGAGCCGGGGCTGAGGGGGACAGCGCTGCTGGGCCGGCGGAGCGGCGGCATGCGGCGGTGTCGGGGCGCGGGGCTGGCGGCGCTGGCCGCGCTGCTGCTCGGTGCGCGGGGATGACGGTGGAGGTGGCGGAGGCAGGGGCTGTGTCTGTATCTGCCTGGGATAAGCATTGGGCTCGGGATTTGTCTCTGGCACTGCCGCTCGTCTTTGCTTCTTCTTCACCCACTGCTCTGAACCCTCCCTTCCTCTAGGAATCCTTTCTCTCCCAGCTTGCCTGCTCTACGACTCCATTTCTTTAGGCATTCATTTATTCAATCAATTAGCTACCCATCCATTCATTTCGGCCAATTGTATTTCCTCATTCCAATCTCCCCTTCTGCAGTCCGACACTTCTCTGAAATAGTCCACACTCTTAATTCCATGTAATCACCCTCGGAGAAATAGTCTCTGCATGCTTAATTCTCAGAACATATCCCAGCTACCTGTGGTCTGCCCTCCTCTGCTCTCTCCCCTCTCTACGTGCACGGCATTTGCTGCTGATGGAAAGTGATTGTTCTTCTCTCCGTGGCAGTGGCTGCGGGCAGAGCCCAGGTACAGCAGGAGCCGTCATTGGAGACCACCGAGGGCAGCGGCATCAACATCAGCTGCTCACATCCCAAAATCCAAGTCACCGATTTCATCCACTGGTACCGTCACCAGCAGGGCCGAGGACCCGAGCACCTCGCGAGCGCTCACAAAGGATTCAAGGCTGTGCCGGCCATTGCAGGACAGCTGTGGGTGTCGGCAGATCGGCAATCGAGTGCGCTGTGGCTGCGGCGGCCCCGGCTTGGGGACGCGGCCGTGTATTACTGCGCGCTGGGCGCACGGGCAGAGGAGCCGGGGCTGCGGCCGGGCACGAAGCGCCGCGGGCGGGGCCGGGCGGGGCCGGGGGCACAGCGCCGGCCGCGGCCAGCAGGGGGCGCTGCCGCTCCGCCCGCCGGGGCCGCCGAGCCCCGCTCGTCCCGGGCTCGCGGGACGCTGCCGACACCGGAACCGACACCGGAACCGACACCGACACCGACAGCGGCACCGACAGCGTAATCAGTATTGATACCAACACCAGAAATGGGACCCACATCGACACCAAGAGTGACTCCAACACCGGCCTCGACACCGACACTGACACAAACACTGACACCAACACCAGGCGCTGGCATCACCATCAGTAAGTACACCGGCATTGGCGCCGGCAGCGTCATGACCATGCAGCCCCACAGCCCCCATCATTCCCTTTCCCCCTCTCTGCTCCGTACCCAACACATCCCACATCTTTCACTACACCCAGACACTTTTTCACTGCCTTCCATAATGCAGGAAATTTCCTGGGGTCATAAGGTGATCACCTCACCTTTCTGGGGGCTGTCATTCCCAAACTGGGGGTTAGTCATCACACCCCAATCTTGAGTGAGGAGGTTACACTAAAGAGGTTTGTGCTGGGACTCCTGCTCCCAAAGAGAACTCGTGTGTCTGACTCTGGGTATGGATATTTGTGGGAGGTGATGTTCCCAGACGTGTTTCCCTCGAAGGGCTTCACGTCTGGTATGAGGAGAAAGAAGAAGAACCCTCTGTGGGGAAAAAGAGTCAGACACGTGGTGCTTTTGTCTGTGACTGCTTCTGCTTTCTTTCAGACACTTTCGAGGACAAGGAGCACATCAGGAGCTGCAGAGGGCCTGAATCCAGCCCACAGAGAGGGGCTGCAGGCACTGGAAGGCAGGAGAAGTTCACCATGGCAACTCTTCTCATACTGGGGGCTGGTTGGGCTGCTTGAGATCCCCAGGATAAGCAAAAGGCAGCAAAGCCACCTGCAGCCTCCCATTCCGTGCTTGGTCTCCTCCTTGGTGCTCCTACATGAACTTCCAGGTGCCTCAGGCCCTTTTGGCATGAACTCGGGGCTGAGAGGCAGCTCTGCTCACCAGGCTGCTAAAGCACTTGACTTGGGCCGCTGAGAAAAGCCCAGCTGTGACCTGATTGCCCAGGGATGAGTCTACTGCTGTTGAACAACATCCTCCTGGCCCTTGAAATCCGGGCACGCACGTGGGTGGGGATGCAGACAGGAGAACATCCAGAGGAACAGGGGAATGTGAGCACAATCATACACACACACCACTGAGATCCAGGACTCCTGACACCAACTCGCAGCCCCTCCAGAGACAATTGAACCTACAGTCAAGGCAGAGAATCAGCCAATGGCCACACCCACCAGCTTTGGTGAACTCTCCTGGTTTGGGCTCGGATAGAATGAAATTTTCTTCATTTGCAGGCAGCAAGGAAGTTTTGGTAAAGGTTTATCAGGGGCAACCTCCCAAGGAGTCCAGAGATTCATAAAAGACTCCCTGGCTTCCTGAAGTCCCTCTCAGAGAGGAGTCTGGCTGTGGCTGCATCCAAACCCAGTTCCAGACTTGGCCAGTCTCTAACACTCCCCCTTCTCCAGCCATCACTGATCACTTTTGCAAACAGGGCAAAGTTGGAGCTGCTTTAGCCCTCCCAAGGCTGAACATCCTGCTGCATCTTCTCAGAAGGTGGCACAGTGCTGTGGTCTGGATTTGGTCTGACCATGATGTTGTAACACACGGATGGTTCAGTTCTGGCTCAGCAGTGCTTAGCCTCAGTCAAGGACTCTCCAGTGCCTCATGTCCTGCCAGTGACAAGGTGCACACTGAGATGGGAGGGATCATGGCCAGGACAGCTGATCCACATGGCCAAAGGGCTCTTCCCTACCATTTGATGCCACGCTCAGTGTATAAACTGGGGGGGAGTGGTCCAGGAGGTGCCAATCCCTGCTCAGGGACAGGATGAGTCAGTAGGTGGTGAGTAACTGTGTTGTGCATCACTCTTTGTGCACGCCCTTTTCATGCTTGGGTTTTACTCCAGTCTGTCTCCCTCCCTTTCAAAACAATTACTGTTATTAGCAAAGTTATAGTCTGGGGACGGTGTGGCTGGACAGTGCCCAGGAGGAAAAGGATCTGGGGGTTCTGGTTGATAACCGACTGAGCAGGACCCAGCAGTGTGCCCTGGTGGCCAAGAAGGCCAACGGCATCTTGGCCTGGATCAGGAATAGTGTGGTCAGCAGGAGCAGGGAGGTCATTCTTCCCTTGCACTCGGCACTGGTGAGACCCCACCCTGAGTGCTGTGTCCAGCTCTGGCCCCTCAGTTTAGGAAGGACGTTGAGACACTTGAGCACGTCCAGAGGAGGCAACAAGGCTGGTGAGGGACTTGGAGCACAAGCCCTATGAGGAACGACTGAGGGAGCTGGGGTTGTTCAGCCTGGAGAAGAGAAGATTCAGAGGTGACCTTAGCACTCTCTACAACTTCCTGAAAGGTGGCTGTGTTCAGGTGGGAGTTGGTCTCTTTCTCCAGGCAGCAACTGACAGAACGAGAGAACACAGTCTTTTGCTGTGCCAAAGGAAATATAGTCTGGATATTAGGAAAACGTTTTTTACAGAAAGGGTAATATAGTACTGGAATGGTCTTCCTGGGGAGGTGGTGGATTCACCATCTCTGGATGTGTTTAAGAAAAGAAAAGATGTGGCCCTCGGTGCCTTGGTTTAGCTGAGGTTAGGGTTGGGTTGCACTTGGTGATCCTGGAGGTCTCTTCCAGCCTAAGGGTTCTGTGCTTCTGTGATTATAGTCACCATTATCAACACCACCCCCACCATTATATATTGCTTTGTTTTAATTGCTTTGTTGCAATATTAAAATCTTCTTATCTCAAGCTTTGAGCACTTACTTTTATTCTCGCTCTCCTCCCCATCTAATGGGGGCAGCAGTTGGTGTGAGGGCTGAGTGGGTATCTGCATGTACCTAGAAGCTACCTTGAGTTCAAACACAAGAAGACCTCAAAGGTTTGGCAGCTCTCCTGCTGTAGGACAGAGACAAAGCACAGCAGAGTCTCAGCTGACATCCACATCTCTTTCAGACACTGAGCCTCAGTGCAATTTAAGTCTGTCTTGGAAGGATATTATGAAAACTAGAGAATATCCACATTGCTATAGAGCTCCACAGAAATCCTGGATTACAAGAAAAAAATTCATGTACTCTTAGAAGCTTCTGCCAGGCTCCACTCAGGATCCAAACACTGAAGCTGGGACATGAGAAGGGAAGTATCAGGGAAGCTGTCTCAGCATTCACTATAAGGCAAATACCTTTTCTCCAAAAGACAGAGATGTTCAGGCACAGCATTCATTACAGAGGAGCTGAAAAAGGGTTTGGCCATGCTGGGAGTGTTCCTGCACTCTTTTCAATTTTTCTCCAACTGAAGCACTGACCTTTTTTCTTCTTGTCTTTTGCATACAGGTGCAGGTGGAGGAACTGCCTGGAGCAAGAGGCAGCTGCAGCCTCCTCTGGCACTGTCAGCTGGCTGAGTTCATCTTGCAGCCAAGGTTCCCATCGTCAAACACTCTCTGCACACAAGAATGCAAGAGTGTAGACAGCGCATTTGGGTTCCCTGGCAAGGTTTCAGTACTGAAGGGACTGCAGCAGCAGCGGCAGCTTCTGTGAGAAGGTGCCAGAAGCTGCCCCCATGTCACACAGAGCCACTTCCAGGTGGCTCCAGGATGGGCCCACCTGTGGCCAAAGCTGAGCCCATCAGCAGCACTGGCAGCACCTGTGTGCTAGCAGATCAGAGAAAGGGTTCCAAAGGTGTGCAGCAGCTGGGAGGGAGCAGTGAGGAAAAGACAGGAGTGAGAGCAAGTGGGAGCAAGGGCTCTGCAGAAACCAAGGTCAGTGAGGAAGGAGGGGGACGAGGTGCTCCAGGTGACAGAGCAGAGATTTCCCTGTAGCCTTGGAGAAGACAATGCTGTGCCCAGGTGGACAAGAAGGCCAATGGCACCTGTCCTGTGCCAGAAACAGTGTGGCCAGCAGGACCAGGGCAGTGACTGAACTCCTGTCCTGGGCCCTGCTGGAGCCCCTCGCATCCTGGGCTTTGGGCCCCTCACAACAAGAAAGACTTTGGGGGTCTGGAGTGTGTCCAGAGAAAGAAGAGGAAGATGGTGAAGGCTCGGGAGGGGCAGTCCTCTGAAGAGCAGTGGTGAGATATTGGTCTGTTGAGCCTGGAGAAGAGGAAGCTTGGGGGGACCTTGCTGCTTTCTACAACTGCCTGAAAGGAGGCTGTAGCAAGGTAGGTGTTGGTTTTGTCTGGTTTGTGCTGGATGAGTGGTGGGTGTGGCAGTGCTGGAGTGCAGCTGAATGGTGATGACCTCAGTCTGCAAGAGATCAGTGCAGGGAAGAGACCTTGAAACAAAGCCCTGGTCTCCTGAGCCCTGGTTTTTGTTCATCCAGGAAAGACAAAGAACTGATGGCTGCTTTGGACTTCAGGCCACAAAGACGTTTGTGCCCCACATTGGAATTGTGGTTCTGAGCCCAGAAATGGCTGCTGGCAGAGAAGAGACATTGGATTCAGAACCTCAATCCCCAAGACTCCTGGTCTCCCACAGCTACATCCAGAACCATCACTCTGAACCAGCACTCTGCACACTGGCGCAATTTTCTAAGCTCATCTGCACTCTTGAATGTCGGTCAGCCTGTGCCCAGATCCAGTGTGCAGCTGGTGCAGCTGAAGGATCCTTCCTGTCCTTTTGTGACCTCAGAGACATCAGTGCCACAGAGTTCTGCTGGCAAGCTCAGCCAGGGCTGACTCTTGCTCAGGGATCCACCTTTGAGCTGCAGCTTGAGAGGAGCTGAGGGCCAAGCTCATCCCTTTATCACAAGGTAACAGCAGTGCAGAGAAGGGAAGAGCAGGAGAGGTGTGGACCTAGAATTTCACAAGACATTAACACGGCCTCTCTCATCTTTCCTTGATGACCAAATCAGTGAGAAATGGGTGCAGGGATGAGGTGGCTGGAAAAGTGGCTGCTCTAGCAGCCTCAGAGTTGTCATTTCCATGCAGAGCCCAGGCCTAGGTACAGGCATCAGGAGGAAGACCATGTTCATGTTGATCCTGTTCATGTTTTCATGAACTCCATGAGTACAGGAAAGTGGGGAGCTGGCACAAGTCCCTGGATAACACCCAGTGAGAGGAACAGGCCTTGACTGTCAGGCACAGCTCCTCTTCAGAAGACACGGACAGAGCCCTCACAGCAAAGAGGGAGGGATTTCAGGAGACGCCCAGCAGAACATGGCACAGCAGCACTTGCAGCAAGGGAGGCCAACGCCAGCCTGAGCTGGGTGAGTGCAAGTGTGCTCAGCACGTCTGAGAATGTGACCCTGGCCCTTTGGTCCATGGCAGTCCATACCTGGAGTGCTGCGTCCATGCTGGGGATCCTTGTTCCAAGGAGGAAATCGACATCCTGAACAAGTGCAACCAAGGCCACCAAGTCAATCAGAGGCTTGACAAACCTGACATGCAACAAAGGACGAGCATGGCTTGGCCTGCTTCTCTTGGAGAAGAGATGTCTGCGGCCAGTTTTCTTGCTTTCTTGAACTACTTTGTGAGAGGAAAGAGAGAGCATGGACATGATGTCTGGAAGTGCTCATGAGATGGAATATGGGGAATTTTATTAAGCACTAGTCCAGAAGAAATATTGAGCCCTGTCCCTGGTACCCACACGCCCACGGGCACCTCTGTCCTCAAACTCCTTAGGCCACAACACAACTTTTAGCCATCGTGCTGGGACTGCAGAGGGGCAGCTGGAGGGAAGCTCTCTGCCATCTGGAGGATGTTTCCAGCCCCTGTGATTGCACACAGCTCCGGGAAGCTGCTCCGTCTCCTGGCCCGGGGCACTGCTGCTGTCTCAGGCTGCAGCAGGTTCAGCGCAGGCTGATTCTGGCTGGAATGTCCTTGCTGGACAAGGGGGAGACTCCATTTGCCGGGACTCCAAGCTGTGCCCGTGCAGAGCCCCTGAGTGCTCCGAAGCCGAGCGACAGCCCGAGCAGCGCCGGCGCAGGGCTCAGCCCCGGGGCGGAGCTGGCAGCGGCGGGGAAAGGAGGCGAGAGAAGAGAAGGGGAGGGGAGGGGATCCGGGGCTGTCGGGCACAGCGAGGATCGGCCGGCGGGGCGGCGGCATGCGGCGGTGTCGGGGCGCGGGGCTGGCGGCGCTGGCCGCGCTGCTGCTCGGTGTGCGCGGCTGCCGGCGGAGAATGAGGGACGCGGCTGGGTTGTTCCTGGCACCATCTCCTCTGTCTCTTTCACCGTGTCTCCCGCTCTTCTTTGTCTCTCTGTAATCTCTCAGCCGCCTTTCCAAAGCCTCCGAGTCCCCATCTCTCTCGGTGTGAGCCTGCTTGCATCTGTGCCTGCTTCGCAATGCACCCTCGTCCTTCCCCTGCCTGTTCAAGTGATTATTGCGCTGATCACAGCCCTCTACCCTTCACTGGAACAACTCCTTTCCCTGTCTACTACTCTTGTTCTTCTGAATGCAACCCTCCATCCTTCCCTTTTTCACACACAACCTGCCTGTACCTTTTCTTTCCTGCTGTCCCTCCCTCCAAGCAGCCCACATTTTTATTTGTCCATACATCAATTTCACAGCAGCGTCACTCTCCATGCCCGAGAGTGTGCATTCCTCCCAACTTTTTTTTTCAGTCTGGCTCTGTCTCACTGTCCCTGCTCTTGACTATCTCTATGGGGCAAAAGGACAAAAAAGATGAGCCATCACAGCTGATCCTTGGACTTTCATTCTCCTTGCTTGGCAGTGGCTGCGGGCAGAGCCCAGGTACGGCAGGAACCATCATTCGAGACCACCGAGGGCAGCGGCATCAATATCAGCTGCTCACATCCCAAAAAACAGATCGAGGATTTAGTCCACTGGTACCGTCAGCTGCCTGGCCGAGGACCCGAATTCCTCGCACTCACTATGAAGGGGTCCAAAGAGCTGCCGGACAGTGCGGGTTGTCTGTGGGTGTCGGCAGATCGGCAATCGAGCGCGCTGTGGCTGCGGCGGCCCCGGCTTGGGGACGCGGCCGTGTATTACTGCGCGCTGGGCGCACGGGCAGAGGAGCCGGGGCTGCGGCCGGGCACGAACCGCCGCGGGCGGGGCCGGGCGGGGCCGGGGGCACAGCGCCGGCCGCGGCCAGCAGGGGGCGCTGCCGCTCCGCCCGCCGGGCCCCGCGCGCCCCCGCAGCTCCTTCCTCTGCCCCGAGCCCGCACGCACCGACCCCGCACAGCCCCGCACGCCCGCCCCAAACACGCCTCACAGCCGCCTCCTGCGCCGACACACTCGCCACGCACAGCCCCACACAGCCGCGCTCCCTCGCCGCCCTCTGCCGCACACCCAACTGCTGCGCCCTGCGCCTCGCCCATCGCCTCTCGCCCTCCGGACACGCCGCCGCCTGCTGCTGCTGCTGCTGCTCCTGCTGCTGCTGCTCCTGCTGCTGCTGCTGCTCTCATCCGGCTTTGCAAAGCCGAGAGCTGCTCCTCGAGAGCACCTGGGCTGGGAGCTGACAATGCAGCTGCACTGACGGGCACACAGGGGCCAATTCACGGAATGCTGTCACCTCAGGAGGTCATGGCATGAGAGGGATTTGCAGCGAGGCTTTCTGAGGTGACAAAGAAATCGCCCTCTCTGTCCCTGGAGTACCCCCTTCTGCAAGGCTGATAAGCAGCCCCGTTCCCACATGCATGGGTAAGGCAGGTGTACTCTTAATCCCACCCGAGTCTGGAATTCACTTCTCTACGGTTTTTTCTAAACCTCGGGTATTCACAAACACCTGTGAGAGAGGATTCAGCAGCATAGAGAAATAGTAGGACATCCGGGATGGAAAACAATAAATCTATTTCAGTATAAAAGCATTTCAATTTTCCCGAGAGCTCTGTCACATCCACCTTCCACCTGAAACTGAATGGTCCCTTTTCCTTTCACGTTGGGAACCTCTCAGGCATCCTGAAAAGCAGAGGCCAGGATTTTCAATGCTGCAACTGTTGGAGGAAGATACTTGGAAGACTGAGGTACACATGAGGTTTCTCTCCAGACACTTGCTCTAGAGACCCCATTTCCTTTCGGGACAGGAGCCTTTCAGCATCTTCAGGAACTCCTTGGGCTTAGCAAGTGCAGCAGAGGCCACAGTCAGGGCATGTGAAAGGCGAGAGTGTCTGGTTCTCTAAGGCTCACATCAGGTGCATTTTCTTTCCTAAGGGAAGAAACAGGAAAAGGGAAAGTGATCAACACAAAGCACACAATGACACCGATGGGACAGTAGGTGATGAGGGAGAGAAGGAGGGAGCTCAGAGCTCTCCAGCTCCTCATTGATGGGCCATTCGGAAACTGCTGTGAAGTGGCTCTTGCTCAGTTTTGTCAGTGAAAAGAAGTGACAAGGGGAACATAAGGATAATGGAGTTTGAGAGGGCCTTGTGGGATTAGGGAGCACTCACCAAGGAAGGCTTGTGAGGTTGTGCAGTCTCCAGCCTTCGAGTTCTCCAAATGCCATCTCAGCGTGACCTGGGGAACCAGCACTGTGGGAGCCTTTCTGAGCAGGGGTGTAGGCCACAGAATCCCAAAAGAGGGGCCTTGCAAAGGAAACCAGGATGTGATTCCATAATCTGAGACAGGAGGAGAGGATGAGAGGAATGATCGAACCTTCAAAGGACAAGTGAAAGTCAGAGATTGAATCTTCTAGGAATTGCTTGGAGGATGAAGAGAGAAGGGAGTGAGATGTGCTGAAGAAGCTGTGAAGGCAAACCCAGAGATGGAGCCAGGTGCAGCCAAGGCAGGCAAAGGGTCAGGGATGATGAGAAAGGAAACAGAAACCCCAGGGAAGGAGAGACTGCAGTGATGTGGCCCCGGGCTCAGCAAGGATAGTCGCAGGTTTCTCTACTCAGCACAAGTGCAGGCTCCTCATCTCCCTGTACATGTCTTATCATCTCATCTCTGCTCTGAAGCTGAAATAGGCACAACCATCGAAGGAACCCGATCCTGATCTTTCACCTGGAAAGTCTGTGACAACCCCAGGACCCTACATTTCTCTAGAAACCTCCTTCTAATCCATGGGGAGTGATGCAACACCTGCATGAGAATGTTCCTCTTACAACCATTATCATTACCTGCCTCATTATACACGAAATTCCAGAAAGATTATTTGTGACAAATCCGTTTTAGAGAAAACCAAAATGACCAGGATAGGATCACTTTTGAGTTGACAAGGAGACGGGAGTGGGAATGAGGGGCCTGGGAGAGAGGCCTTCATCCCAGGGAAATGAAGAAGGGCAGGGGAGAAGCGACAGAGACAGAGGAGTCTCCTGTTCCCTGAGGAAATTGCAACAACCCCAGAGAGATGAGAAACCTCAGATGGGGAAGAAGCCCCTGAGCTCCGCAATGCCCAGCCCGGGTGTGCAGCAGAGCTGGCGATCCCAGCTGCGGAGTTGAGGACTCCAGTGCGAGCTGAGCGGGAATGGTCCCTTCCCATGGCTGAGGCGCAGAGGCATGGAATGCTCCCAAGGCCAAGGGCTGAGGGAGCCACGGCGGCTGCTGCTGCTGGACGAGCCCGACACCCAGCAGGAGCATTTCAGGCACTGCAAGCACAGGTCATTGCTCTGCCTGCTCCCGCCGCTGCTGCTTCCTTTGCTGCCGCCCAGAGTGGTTTCCGGCAGCTCTGTTCTCTCGGCGCTGGGCCGTGCTTGCTGACTCTGCCTCACTCAGCAAACACGCACCTTGGGCTCGCCATGCACCTCGCCTCTCTCATCCTCTCCGTCTGCCTGGGACAGCTCCTGGGTAAGTCCTGGCTTCTCTCCAAGACACCCATCTTCTTCTTCTGCTTCCATCGCCCAGGAAACCCTCAACAGCCTTATCAAGATCATGTGAGGAAATATCTGTGAATAGAGGGGAAAAGATGAGGAAAATCTGCTTCTCCTTGTGGTTTTTACAAGTGTTTGCTCAAGAAGCTCTTCGATTTGTAAATGAAGGGGGAAGAGAGAGAAGAGAAACCTCGGAGCCCTTCTCTGTCCCTTCTTTGTCTTTTTTCTCGCTTTCAATGCATCTCCCTCTTACTCTCTCTTCTCATCTTCCTGCTGTCACCTCAGGAGATCTCAGCTGTCTCTGCAGTGCCGCATTGCTCCTGTTTGAATGTAAATTCCCAGATCGTGACAAACCTGTCCCAGGCATCTCAGAGTTCTCACTTCACTGACATTATCAGGGTGTCCCATTCTGCCTCCAGGCTGACACAGCTCTGCCGCGGCTTCCAGGATTCTCGGGGCTGGCAACACACCCAGGGCTCCTCTTTCCAACATCAGCATTGTGTGTACTCAGGGCATGAGGAGCTTTCATAGGTGACAGGGATGGGCAAGCAGGATGAACCTGTGTGCTGTACCTCGATGGGCTCCTCCGGCAGCTGGAGGGCTGCTGGTTCCAGCACACAAAGTTCAGGCATGACAGGCTGTTCCATGGTCCTTTAAGCAGCAGAAGAGCAGGAGCAGAGACACAGCCCAGGTCATACTTTGGGTCAACTCATGATGCCTAAAATCTCTCAGGACTCTGCTACAAGGCAGGGAGCTTTATACACTAGAGTTTTCCATGCACTTAATTTTTCTTCCCATACTCTTTCCCTGTGGAGCTGCTCACCTTCACTTTCTTCCAGGCACCACGGGGCAGATCATGGTCACCCAGGAATATGGACCTGTCACGGTGAAGCAGGGGCACCCCTTCCACACCACCTGCAAATATGACACCAGTAATTTTGGGGGATTACTCTGGTACCAGGTGCGGAAAGGCCAAGCCCCACAGCTGGTCTCCTATCAAGCAGGGACCGGCCCCAAGCACAGCGGCCATATCACCACGCACCTGAACACCACGGGGAAATGCAGTGTCCTGAAGGTGCAGGAAGTGGAGGTCTCTGACAGTGCCTTGTACCTCTGTGCTGTGCAAGACACCCTGGTGCAGGGAGCTTCCTGGGCTGTGCAAGAAGCCAGGGCAGGGAGGGGATGTGTCAGTGCGAGGCTGAGGTTGGGGAAGGGACGCTGGGCTCAGCCCAGTGCTCAGCAGGAGTTGCATCACATGCGTGTACAATGATCTGATGGTTTTGAACCCATCCATCCTGACACTTCCCTTGGGAAAGTGTTCTGGAATATTTCGATTCATCTCTGCATTGTGCAATCTCTAAGTAAAGAAAAATATCCGCTGTGCTTGCCTGGGACCTTGTTGTTCCACACTCCAGCGCTGCTGCTTTTGGCCCCACATGTCCTGAGCAGAGCCCAGCGCTGCTTCTGTGTTCCTGCCTTGTGTGCTCTCGGAGCAGCCCCGTTTGCAGGGACACACGTGGAGCACAGATTTGTGTGTGGCTCCACACTGGGGTGCCCCAACCTGTGTCTGTCCGTGTGTGTCCCTCCTCGGGAGGGAATTTCCAGCCTGTGCCAGGGACACTGAGCACTGCTCCGGCCCTGAGCAGCACAGAGCAGCAGCTTCCCCGGCTCAGCAGGAGCCTGAGTGCAGCCGAGTGGGGACGGCAGCTGCCCGCTCCACATGTGTGCAGGGTGCATCTGCTTCCCATGCGGTGTGGCTGGGCTGTGGGATGGGACACGGCTGTCTCTTGGCCCCGGCCATGCCCAAATTCTTGTGGCGCTCACGGTGCCGGGGCTGTGAGAGGCGGGGGCTGAGGGCGGCCGGGGCGGAGCTGGCGGCGGCGGAGAGGAGGCGGCACGGGCGCGGCAGAGAGCCGGGGCTGAGGGGACAGCGCTGCTGGGCCGGCGGAGCGGCGGCATGCGGCGGTGTCGGGGCGCGGGGCCGGCGGCGTTGGCCGCGCTGCTGCTCGGTGCGCGGGGCTGGCGGCGAAGGGGCCGCGCCTGGGACTGGGGTGATCCCGCACGTCCCTGGAGGCTGCCGTCCTGCTGGCTTCTCACAGACCTCTGCTGAACTGTTCTCCCGTTCATCCCTCTCTCTTTGCATCCTATAGTCCTTTAGAAATTCCGATTCTATTTTCTCCCAGTCCTGAAAAACATTGCTTTTTATAATTCAGTTAATCTTACCCTTTTTATCTTTCTGATTTTTGTGCTTTTCCCACTCTCCCGTTCTCCAGTGACTCTCTAATCGTCCTCTCATTCACACATCCATCTCTCCCAAATGATTAACGGACACTTCTGTTCCTGCGTATGTTAAATCCTCGGGAACTGTTTTCCTCCCTGTCTCTGTCCGTTCCTGGTTGTTTCTCGGGCTTTGTCTGTGCAGTAGGGCAATGAAGATTTAGATTTGTCTTTTTCTGTCCCCGACAGTGGCTTCAGGCAGAGCCCAGGTACAGCAGGAGCCGTCACTGGAGACCACCGAGGGACCGGCATCAAATCACCTGCTCACATCCCACAACGCTCGGCGAACGGTCCATTTCTACCGTCAGCTACCGGGCCGAGGACCCGAATCCTCACACTCGCTACTAGAGGATCCAAGGATGTGCGGCCATTGCAGGGCAGCTCTGGGTGTCGGAGGACGGCAAGAGCAGCGCGCTGTGGCTGCGGCGGCCCCGGCTTGGGGACGCGGCCGTGTATTACTGCGCGCTGGGCGCACGGGCAGAGGAGCCGGGGCTGCGGCCGGGCACGAACCGCCGCGGGCGGGCCGGGCGGGGCCGGGCGGGGCCGGGGGCACAGCGCCGGCCGCGGCCAGCAGGGGGCGCTGCCGCTCCGCCCGCCGGGGCCGCCGAGCCCCGCTCGTCCCGGGCTCGCGGGGCGCTGCCGACACCGGAACCGACACCGGAACCGACACCGGAACCGACACGGGAACCGACACTGACATCGGCACTGATACCAACACCGGCACAGGCACTGACACTAGAACCGATACCGGCCGAGAAACGGGCACTGAAACTACAACCGATACCGGAACTGACAGCGATACCAGCACCGGCACCACCACCGGTACTGGCAGCTCCATCTTGGAGTCACTGACGGTGCTCATCTCCGTTTTTAGTACCGGCTGCAGCAAACGGCCCCGCCCGCCCACAGCTACGTGAGCACACCGAGAAGGTCTGTGTGAGGCAGGAAGGGCGGCAGGGTCTTTCCCAAGCCATCTCTTGCTCCTTCAGAAAGGGCTCTGTGCGTTCCAGGCAATGTGGCATCCTCTGGCCTCTCTAAAAATGCTTGCCCGTGTTCTCTCAAAAATACATCAGTGAGGGCGCACATTCCCATCCAGCCCATATCAGGTTGGTTCTCCTCTTGCCTCTGTCCTTCTCTTCCCAAAGCTGCAGAGCTCTTTTTGCCTTTGGTGAAGGCCAAGTGACAGCTCAATGTCCTTCACCTGAGCACGCAGCACTAGGAGATCATGGGAAAACAAATTACCTGATCCTGATATATTCAGTATTGCCGTGGCCACTTCTGGAGTGTAGAGCCGGCCCCACTATTTAGGGAAGACATAAAGGTAGCAAACAGTGTCCAGAGAAGGGGAACTGAGCTGGGGAAAGAGCTTTAAAGCAAGTCCTGTAAGGAGTAAGTGAGACCTTTGCATTAATTCAGGTTTTCACAAGAAAAATATTCTGCAAGATGACTCTAATAAAAATTACTATTAGAAAATGCCCCTTCCCTTCCCTTCCCTTCCCTTCCCTTCCCTTCCCTTCCCTTCCTTCCCTTCCCTTCCTTCCCTTCCCTTCCTTCCCTTCCCTTCCCTTCCCTTCCCTTCCCTTCCCTTCCCTTCCCTTCCCTTCCCTTCCCTTCCCTTCCCTTCCCTTCCCTTCCCTGAACTTCCCTTCCCTTCCCTTCCCTTCCCTTCCCTTCCTTCCCTTCCCTTCCCTTCCTTCCCTTCCCTTCCCTTCCTTCCCTTCCCTTCCCTTCCCTTCCCTTCCCTTCCCTTCCCTTCCCTTCCCTGAACTTCCCTTCCCTGAACTTCCCTTCCTGAACTTCCCTTCCCTGAACTTCCCTTCCCTTCCCTGAACTTCTTTTCCCTTCCCTGAACTTCCCTTTTCTGAACTTCCCTGAACTTCCCTGAACTTCCCTTCCCTGAACTTCCCTGAACTTCCCTTCCCTGAACTTCCCTTCCCTGAACTTCCCTTCCCTGAACTTCCCTTCCCTGAACTTCCCTGAACTTCCCTTCCCTGAACTTCCCTTCCCTGAACTTCCCTGAGCTTCCCTTCCCTGAACTTCCCTGAACTTCCCTGAACTTCCCTTCCCTGAACTTCCCTTCCCTGAACTTCCCTTCCCTGAACTTCCCTGAGCTTCCCTTCCCTGAACTTCCCTGAACTTCCCTGAACTTCCCTGAACTTCCCTTCCCTGAACTTCCCTGAGCTTCCCTTCCCTGAACTTCCCTGAACTTCCCTTCCCTGAACTTCCCTCATCTTCCCTTCCCTGAACTTCCATGAACTTCCCTTCATACCCACCAGGGATGTCGCGGCTCCCTCTGCCTCAAGCTGCGCTCTGGGCAGACACACAACACCACCACAGCTCAGAGCCGCACATCTTGCTCACCTGCTGCTGGCCATTACAACCTGTCCCCATTGAAATACAGCTGGGCACCAACTCCCACTCAAACATCTCAGTCCAGATCAAGTGATCACGTCTCACTCAGCTCTCCTGCGTGCTACTGCCTGCACACCAGGAGATTCCCTTTAGCAGGGACACCACTCAAGGTCACTCCACCAGGCTGAGGAATCTTCATTGCACCTTAGACTTGGTGTGTCAGTTGGGAGGAAGAGCACTGAAACTTTGAAATCTGAGCCAAGTGATAGAAAGGATGGCTGGGACATAGAGGATTGTTTAGACTGAAAGCATGGACCAAGTGTGGGACAAAGTCAGGATCCAGCTGCACATAAACTCCCCATATGAGAAGGAGTTTGGAATGCAAGGGGGTCCTCCTGAACCTCTTGGCTCAGGGGCAGTTTCCCTGACAGCTTTGGCTCACCCTGTAAATAATCAAGTGTAATTTGCTTTCAAATCTAGGTAAACCACCATCTTATGAACATTGTTCACTCACTGTGAACAAAGAAAAGGGTTTTTTCTGAAGTTAATCCCTTTAGACATGAACTACAGTCTGAGTCTGAGACTTAAGTTTCTCCTGAACCACACCAAAGCTCCACCAGGTGTTTAGAAAGCAAGGGCTCCCACTCTGAATATTGGGAGTCACTTGGAGGTCTCCCTTATGCTTTGGCATGTTTGGTCTCTCTATAAATCGTTCTGTTTTGATTCTATCTTCATTTTTCTAAAGATTTTCATTCATGTAGTAGGGAATAAAATTAGGCAAGAGAAATTGGTAAGATCCCAGGGACTTGGGCTGCCTTTCTTATCTGCCCTTCATTTCCACAAGCCCTTTGCAGAGGGAACAATTTCCCCACAAGCTCACCTGAGTGCAAACAAGCACAGCTAACAATGGGGGTTGTGCTTTCATTTCCTGCACTGCTGTCTTTTCATTTCCAGGTTTGGGCCATGCCCATGCCCAAAACAAGGCTTCTTCTGAACACTGGGATGAAAGGTGACAGGATATATTGGGCAGGGACGCAGCAGTGAAGGCAGAAGGCTCAGCTGCAGTGCTGGATGGATCCACGACAGGACAGTGATGTGTCAGCCAGGCTGCCTCTGATTTTATCATTCTCAGGAAGAAGCTCCAGCCATCCTCAATGGGACACTCACGGGCTGTGGTGCTGAATGACGTCCCCTAGCCTTGGCTGTCCCTCTCCCCCCAGCTCATGCCGATGGTCACTTCTGGTTGTCTCCCGATGGGTGTGCCTGTCCTGCTATTGTTGCCCTCAGGAAGCTCTGCTGGTCTATTTTGACTCATCTCCACTTTGGGCACAACAAAACCTTGGCCCTGTGCCTGACTGGGACCTTGTCCTTCCCCACACTGCTCCTGCCCTGCTGCTTCTGGCACCGTGTGTCCTTAGCAAAGTCACCCGCTGCTGTTGCTGCTTCGTGTGTTCCTGCCTTGTGCTCTTGGGACACCCGCGTTTGCAGGGACACACGTGGAGCACAGATTTGTGTGTGGCTCCACACTGGGGTGCCCCAACCTGTGTCTGTCCGTGTGTGTCCCTCCTCGGGAGGGAATTTCCAGCCTGTCCCAGGGACACTGAGCACTGCTCCGGCCCTGAGCAGCACAGAGCAGCAGCTTCCCCGGCTCAGCAGGAGCCTGAGTGCAGCCGAGTGGGGACGGCAGCTGCCCGCTCCACATGTGTGCAGGGTGCATCTGCTTCCCATGCGGTGTGGCTGGGCTGTGGGATGGGACACGGCTGTCTCTTGGCCCCGGCCATGCCCAAATTCTTGTGGCGCTCACGGTGCCGGGGCTGTGAGAGGCGGGGGCTGAGGGCGGCCGGGGCGGAGCTGGCGGCGGCGGAGAGGAGGCGGCACGGGCGCGGCAGAGAGCCGGGGCTGAGGGGGACAGCGCTGCTGGGCCGGCGGAGCGGCGGCATGCGGCGGTGTCGGGGCGCGGGGCAGGCGGCCAAGGGGCCGCGGCTGGGACTGGGGTGATCCCGCACGTCCCTGGAGGCTGCCGTCCTGCCTGGCTTCTTCATAGACCTCTTGTCGCGAACTGTTCTCCCGTTCATCCCTGCCTCGTCTATATCTCATAGTCCTTCAGAAATCTCGGAGTTCTATTCTTTGCCCAATCCTGCAAAGAAATTGGGTTTTTTGAAACTTAAAACGTCAGTCCTTACCCTTGCTAACTTTTCTGTCCTTTTTTTGCTGTCTCGCACATCCTCCCGTTCTCCAGTGACTCTCTTAATCGTCATCTCCTTCATGCATTCATCCCTCCACAAACGATTAATGGACGCTTCTGTTCCCGCGTAGTTTGAAATTCTCTGAGAACTGTTTTCCTCACGTCTCTGTCCGTTCCTGGTTGTTTCTGCAGGCTTTGTAGTGTGCTGTAGGACAACGTAGGATTTCAGGTTTTTCCTTTTTCTGTCCCCGACAGTGGCTTCAGGCAAAGCTCAGGTACAGCAGGAGCATTCCTGGAGACCACCGAGGGCACGGGAATCAACATCAGCTGTTCACACCCCAACAAACAGCTCGGAGATCCGATCCATTTCTACCGTCAGCTGCCGGGCCAAGGACCCGAATTCCTCACACTCGCTACTAGAGGATCCAAGGATGTGGCGGCCATTGCAGGACAGCTGTGGGTGTCGGCAGATCGGCAATCGAGCGCGCTGTGGCTGCGGCGGCCCCGGCTTGGGGACGCGGCCGTGTATTACTGCGCGCTGGGCGCACGGGCAGAGGAGCCGGGGCTGCGGCCGGGCACGAACCGCCGCGGCGGGGCCGGGCGGGGCCGGGGGCACAGCGCCGGCCGCGGCCAGAAGGGGGCGCTGCCGCTCCGCCCTCTGGGGTCTCCGAGTCCCGCTCGTCCCGGGCTCGCGGGGCGCTGCCGACACCGGGACCGACACCGGAACCGCGCGGACACCGGCACCTTCTTCGGCACTGGAACCTACGTCTATAATGGCATAGACACCGACACCGGCGCTGACACCGGCAGCTTCAACTTGGCCTCACCGGCCCCACTCAGCTCCTCTTTTCAGCTCGGGCTGCGTTCAGCTGAACTCCTGACAGTAGCAAACAGCCTCGCTCAGCCTCAGCTACGTGAGCACACTGAGAAGGTCTGTGTGAGGCAGGGAGGGCAGCAGGGTCTTTCCCAAGCCATCTCTTCCTTCTCCTAGAAAGGGCTTTGTGTGTTCTGGTGAACGTGGCATCCTCTGGCCTCTCTACAAAGCCTGCAGGTGTTCTCTCTGAAATGCATCAGTGAAGGCACACATTCCCACCCAGCCCATGTCAGGTTGGTTCTCCTCTTGCCTCTGTCTTCTCTTCCCAAAGCTGCGGAGCTCTTTTTGCCTTTTGTGAGGGCCGAGTGACAGCTCAATGTCGTTCATGTGAGGAGCCGTTGTCAGCATGCTACACTAAAAACATTGTTGACCATTTCTTCTGTGATGCTGGTCCAGCATGAGCTTGGCCTGTTGGGGCTGGGTTGACCTTGGCAGGGTGTCACACGGCCCCAGGCTGCTCTATCACTTCCCCTCTATCAACAGGACAGCGGAGAAATTGCAATGAGAGGAAGGCGGGCTCCAATAAAGACAGGGATATCCCTCACCAGTTACTGTCCCGGGAAAAATGGAGAAGACTTGTGGAAATAAATTTATTTACAAATTACAGGAGGATAAGGAGAAATAAAAGCAAACCCAAAAGCACTTTCTCCACTCCCTTCCTTTCCTTCCAGGCCGAACTTCACTCCTGAATTTCTGCCTAGACCCCTCACAGGGGCACAGGAAATTGGAGATGCCTTCCGTTTATAACACCTCGTGCTCCTCATGCTCTTTCCCTACTCCAGCCTATTGTCCCTCCCATGGGAGGCAATCCTCTAAGAACCTCTCCAACACAGGTCCTTTCTATTGCCTGCAGTTCTTCCCCACCCGCTTCAGAACGTGTCCTGTCCACGGAGTACAGACTTTCAGGAAGAGAGGCCTCCAGGATGGCTCCCCCGTGTGTCCACACATCCTGCCAGAAAATCAGCTCCACAATGGGCTCCTCTCCACGGAGGGACAGCCCTGCCAGGACCTTGCTGCAGTGGGGTTTCCACGGAGTCACTCCTTCCTTAGGGACACATCCACCTGCTGTGGCTTTGGATCTTCCATGGGATGGATCTACCACGGACCTTCATAGGCTGTAGGGGGACAGCCTCCCTCACCATGATCTTCATCACAGCAGGCTGCAGAAATATCGGTGCTCTGGTGCCTGCAGCAGCTCCTCTCCCTCCTTCCTCGCTGACCTCCCTGACTGCAGGGTTGTGTCACAGAATCTCCGTCTTCTCTTCCTGCTGATATTGCACAACTGTTTTTCTGCCTTTTCAATCCTTGCCGGCACAGATGCTCTCTTTGACAGACAAGGAGCCCAGGCTCCTGAGGCCAGCAGGGCCCTCTGCCTCCTGTGCCCCTTGGCTGTTCTTCCAAACACCTGCCCGAGGGACAGTGCTGAAATCCCCACGTGCCAGCGGAGGGGGAACGGGAACGAATAGATGGTGGGGGAAGTGGGAGAAAATAATCTGTCAGTCCTGTGCTGCCCGGGACAAACGGCTTCCGGCCAGCGCACCTGGCCCCGCCGTCTCCATGGGCCGCAGCTCCGATCGCTGCCCCGCTCCCATCGCTCTCGCCTCTTCCCCGCATCCAGCCAGGACCCGGCGAGAGCCCGAGCGGCTTCGGCGCAGGGCTCAGCCCCGGGGCGGAGCTGCTGGCGGCGGAGGGGAGAGCAGAGGAGAGGAGGTGGCGCTGCCGGAGCAGAGAGCCGGGGCTGACGGGGACAGCGCTGCTGGGCCGGCGGAGCGGCGGCATGCGGCGGTGTCGGGGCGCGGGGCTGGCGGCGCTGGCCGCGCTGCTGCTCGGTGCGCGGGGGTTTGACACGAAGGGGGCCCGGGCTGGAGCTGGGGTATTGCCCAGGGAGACTGGCGCCGATTTTTCCCTCTCCTCTGCAACTCTTTCTCTCTCCCTGCCTCTCTGCCATCTCTTATCCCCACAGGTCTTCATGATTTGTGTCGGGAAAGCCTGCTTGCACGTATGCCTGCTTTTCCATGCACCTGTCTTTGGCCCTGACCATTCAGCATTTATTTCTGTCCTGAAAACAGCATTCTGTTCCTCACTTTAACTCTTCCTTTCTCCATCCATCCGTGCATGTGTGGGCCTGACTTCTGCCTAATCTGTGCATGCATGAATTTCGAATTCCTCACGTTCCCTTCCAGTCTGGCTCTGCCTTGTGGCCACTGTTCGTGACTCCATCTGGCAAAAGAACCCTCAGAATCGCACGGCTTTGACCGTGTTTGTCTTTTCTTCCTTCTTTCCCAGGAGTGGCTGCGGACACAGACCGAGTGCAGCAGAGGCCGTGGGCAGAGACCACCGAGGGCACGGGCCTGAACCTGACTTGCTTGCACCCCGAAATTACCGCCGACTCTACCCACTGGTATCGTCAATTCCCAGGCCAAGCAACCCAGCTGGTAGCAACGGCTGTCCGAGGCACAAAACCAGTGCTGGAGCCGGAGGGGAGTCTGTGGGTGTCGGCAGATCGGCAATCGAGCGCGCTGTGGCTGCGGCGGCCCCGGCTTGGGGACGCGGCCGTGTATTACTGCGCGCTGGGCGCACGGGCAGAGGAGCCGGGGCTGCGGCCGGGCACGAACCGCCGCGGGCGGGGCCGGGCGGGGCCAGCAGGGGCCGCTCCGCTCCCGGCTGACGCCGCTGGGCGGGGCAGGGACCGAGCCCAGCGTGGAACCCGCGGGACCCCGGCCGGGAGCCACCACGGGCCCAGCACACGGCCTGGCCTTCCGCCAGAGACCGCTGCGAGCACAAGGATGCTCCCCTGCAACGTGTACAAAACAATTCTGCTGGAGAGGAGCATTTCAGCAGCCCTCAGGGAATCAGGGAAGGTTTTTCTGAGCCTATTGGCAGCCAAAGGAAGGCTCGGGAGATGTTGGCTCATTGCTCGGTGAGGAAGGGGACCTGCTGACAAACGACAGGGAAGAAGCTGACACACTCAGTGCCTATTTGCCCTCATTTTAACTGATGTTGCTTCTCCCTCCGCAGCTCCATCACATCCCTGAACCTCCCTGAAGCCTTTCTGGGAATAAAGCAGCACCCAGAGTAGAAGAAGTAGTAATTAAAGAACTCCTACTGCACATACACGAGTTCACCGTAGCACAAACACACTCTGGCGCTTGCACACAGCCAAAGAGGAACTCACAGCTCTGCATTTATGAAGAGCTGTGTGCACACACATTTCCAAAGCAGACCCAAGCACCCACACTTCTCCTTCTGCCATGTTCCCCCAGAGGTGCACACATGCACACTCACTCCTACTCCTGCTCCTGCACCCGAGTATTTGCACGCACATCTACATGACCATTCCTGTCCAGAGAGGTGCACACATAAAGAATGTCCCAATACGGACCTATTCCCACACACTTACATATACACCCTCCCTTCTTCCCTCCTCACCTCACCCTGACGGTCGCTGGGTTTTGCCTCCCCCTGTGTCGGCACTGGGCTGCCCGTTTCCATCCTGCCCTGTTAAAACTGCCTTTGGGAAAGTATTCGGGCCTCACTGGACATCTTACCCTCTGTTCAGCCTGTGACCTCACAAACTATGCCATGGGCTTGCCTGACTGCTTGTCCTTCCCCACAAGGCTCCAGCCCTGCTGCAGCTGTTCCCAGGTTTCCTTGGCAGCTGATTGTGTCCTTGCCTGTGTTCCTGGTTTGCGTGCTCTTGTGTTCAGGCAGGGCCCACAGGAATCCATGGGGGAGCACAAATTCGTGCACAAATCCATCTCGATGAGCAGGAGCCTGTGTGTGCGTGTCTGTGTCCTCCTGTGCTACTCAACAAGTGAAATGTGCTGATGGCGCTGGAGACGCTCTCCACTGCTCTGCCCTGAGCATCTCAGAGCAGCATTTTCCCAGATTCAGAAGGAGCCCGAGTGCAGCTGAACAATGATGTAGCAGCCTGCAGGAGGTTTGTCCAGGGAAGAGGCACTGAAATGCAGCCCCTGCTTCCTGAGCCCTCCTTTTCTGGCTGCTCTAAACATCACGCTCTGCTACTGCCAATTGCAGGGCCCCAACAAGGATGGTTTCACCCACGTTTGCATTCTTAGCTTAATTCTCCTTGAAATGTTGGGAGTGTCTCAGCGTGGCTGGGAGAGTTGTCACACACACAGACACACAGACACATGGACACACGGACACACGGACACACGGACACACGGATACACACACACATGTGCAGGTCTCTCCAGGACAGTGCACAGCTGCTCTCCCCTGTGCTACACCAGATTGGTTTCACAGACACAGAGAAAGACTGAGGCTTTATGCCCAGGACCCGTGTCCACTGTGAGTGGATTTCTTTCCAGTGCCCTGAAGGACAATTCAGGAGTCCTCACCTGACAGCAAAGGGGAGTGTGGGGGAACAGATTATGGGAGTGAAAGAAATACAGGGACTGTCAATCTTGAGCTCCGTGATACCAGCCCAGTCCCCCGCCATCCATCCCGGCCCCGCCGCTTCCGACGTGCAGAGACCCGAGCGCCGCCCCACTCCCACCGCGCTCACCTCCCCTCCGTTCCCTGCAGGACTCGGCGAGAGCCCGAGCAGCGCCGCTGCAGGGCTCAGCCCCGGGGCGGAGCTGGCCGTGGCGGAGAGGACAGAAGAGGAGTGGAGGCGGCGGAGAGGAGGCAGCACGGGCGCGGCAGAGAGCCGGGGCTGAGGGGGACAGCGCTGCTGGGCCGGCGGAGCGGCGGCATGCGGCGGTGTCGGGGCGCGGGGCTGGCGGCGCTGGCCGCGCTGCTGCTCGGTGCGCGGGGATGGCCGTGGAGGTGGCGGAGGCAGGGGCTATGTTTGGGTCTGCCTGGGATAAGCATTGGGCTCGGGATTTGTCTCTGGCACTGCCGCTCGTCTTTGCTTCTTCTTCACCCACTGCTCTCAACCCTCCCCTCCTCTAGGAATCCTTTCTCTCCCAGCTTGCCTGCTCTACGACTCCATTTCTTTAGGCATTCATTTATTCAATCAATTAGCTACCCATCCATTCATTTCGGCCAATTGTATTTCCTCATTCCAATCTCCCCTTCTGCAGTCCGACACTTCTCTGAAATAGTCCACACTCTTAATTCCATGTAATCACCCTCGGAGAAATAGTCTCTGCATGCTTAATTCTCAGAACATATCCCAGCTACCTGTGGTCTGCCCTCCTCTGCTCTCTCCCCTCTCTACGTGCACGGCATTTGCTGCTGATGGAAAGTGATTGTTCTTCTCTCCGTGGCAGTGGCTGCGGGCAGAGCCCAGGTACAGCAGGAGCCGTCATTGGAGACCACCGAGGGCAGCGGCATCAACATCAGCTGCTCACATCCCAAAATCCAAGTCACCGATTTCATCCACTGGTACCGTCACCAGCAGGGCCGAGGACCCGAGCACCTCGCGAGCGCTCACAAAGGATTCAAGGCTGTGCCGGCCATTGCAGGACAGCTGTGGGTGTCGGCAGATCGGCAATCGAGTGCGCTGTGGCTGCGGCGGCCCCGGCTTGGGGACGCGGCCGTGTATTACTGCGCGCTGGGCGCACGGGCAGAGGAGCCGGGGCTGCGGCCGGGCACGAACCGCCGCGGGCGGGGCCGGGCGGGGCCGGGGGCACAGCGCCGGCCGCGGCCAGCAGGGGGCGCTGCCGCTCCGCCCGCCGGGGCCGCCGAGCCCCGCTCGTCCCGGGCTCGCGGGGCGCTGCCGACACCGGAACCGACACCGGAACCGGCACCGACACTGACACCGACAGCGGCACCGACAGCGTAATCAGTATTGATACCAACACCAGAAATGGGACCCACATCGACGCCAAGAGTGACTCCAACACCGGCCTCGACACCGACACTGACACAAACACTGACACCAACACCAGGCGCTCGCATCAGCATCAGTAAGTACACCGGCATTGGCGCCGGCAGCGTCATGACCATGCAGCCCCACAGCCCCCATCATTCCCTTTCCCCCTCTCTGCTCCCTACCCAACACATCCCACATCTTTCACTACACCCAGACACTTTTTCACTGCCTTCCATAATGCAGGAAATTTCCGGGGGTCATAAGGTGATCACCTCACCTTTCTGGGGGCTGTCATTCCCAAACTGGGGTTAGTCATCACACCCCAATCTTGAGTGAGGAGGTTACACTGAAGAGGTTTGTGCTGGGACTCCTGCTCCCAAAGAGAACTCGTGTGTCTGACTCTGGGTATGGATATTTGTGGGAGGTGATGTTCCCAGACGTGTTTCCCTTGAAGGGCTTCACGTCTGGTATGAGGAGAAAGAAGAAGAACCCTCTGTGGGGAAAAAGAGTCAGACACGTGGTGATTTTGTCTGTGACTGCTTCTGCTTTCTTTCAGACACTTTCGAGGACAAGGAGCACATCAGGAGCTGCAGAGGGCCTGAATCCAGCCCACAGAGAGGGGCTGCAGGCACTGGAAGGCAGGAGAAGTTCACCATGGCAATTCTTCTCATACTGGGGGCTGGTTGGGCTGCCTGAGATCCCCAGGATAAGCAAAAGGCAGCAAAGCCACCTGCAGCCTCCCATTCCGTGCTTGGTCTCCTCCTTGGTGCTCCTACATGAACTTCCAGGTGCCTCAGGCCCTTTTGGCATGAACTCGGGGCTGAGAGGCAGCTCTGCTCACCAGGCTGCTAAAGCACTTGACTTGGGCCGCTGAGAAAAGCCCAGCTGTGACCTGATTGCCCAGGGATGAGTCTCCTGCTGTTGAACAACATCCTCCTGGCCCTTGAAATCCGGGCACGCACGTGGGTGGGAATGCAGACAGGAGAACATCCAGAGGAACAGAGGAATGTGAGCACAATCATGCACACACACACCACTGAGATCCAGGACTCCTGACACCAACTCGCAGCCCCTCCAGAGACAATTGAACCTACAGTCAAGGCAGAGAATCAGCCAATGGCCACACCCACCAGCTTTAGTGAGCTCTCCTGGTTTGGGCTCGGATAGAATGAAATTTTCTTCATTTGCAGGCAGCAAGGAAGTTTTGGTAAAGGTTTATCAGGGGCAGCCTCCCAAGGAGTCCAGAGATTCATAAAAGACTCCCTGGCTTCCTGAAGTCCCTCTCAGAGAGGAGTCTGGCTGTGGCTGCATCCAAACCCAGTCTCAGACTTGGCCAGTCTCTAACACTCCCCCTTCTCCACCCATCACTGATCACTTTTGCAAACAGGGCAAAGTTGGAGCTGCTTTAGCCCTCCCAAGGCTGAACATCCTGCTGCATCTTCTCAGAAGGTGGCACAGTGCTGTGGTCTGGATTTGGTCTGACCATGATGTTGTAACACACGGATGGTTCAGTTCTGGCTCAGCAGTGCTTAGCCTCAGTCAAGGACTCTCCAGTGCCCCATGTCCTGCCAGTGACAAGGTGCTCACGGAGATGGGAGGGGTCATGGCCAGGACAGCTGATCCACATGGCCAAAGGGCTCTTCCCTACCATTTGATGCCACGCTCAGTGTATAAACTGGGGGGGAGTGGTCCAGGAGGTGCCAATCCCTGCTCAGGGACAGGATGAGTCAGTAGGTGGTGAATAACTGTGTTGTGCATCACTCTTTGCGCACACCCTTGTCTTGCCTGGGTTTTATTCCAGTCTGCCTTCCTCCCTTTCAAAACAATTACTGTTATTAGCAAAGTTATAGTCTGGGGACGGTGTTGCTGGACAGTGCCCAGGAGGAAAGGGATCTGGGGGTTCTGGTCAATAACCGACTGAGCAGGACCCAGCAGTGTGCCCTGGTGGCCAAGAAGGCCAACGGCATCTTGGCCTGGATCAGGAATAGTGTGGTCAGCAGGAGCAGGGAGGTCATTCTTCCCTTGCACTCGGCACTGGTGAGGCCCCACCCTGAGTGCTGTGTCCAGCTCTGGCCCCTCAGTTTAGGATGGACGTTGAGACACTTGAGCACGTCCAGAGGAGGCAGCAAGGCTGGTGAGGGACTTGGAGCACAAGCCCTATGAGGAACGACTGAGGGAGCTGAGGTTGTTCAGCCTGGAGAAGAGAAGATTCAGAGGTGACCTTAGCACTCCCTACAACTTCCTGAAAGGTGGCTGTGGTCAGGTGGGAGTTGGTCTCTTTCTCCAGGCAGCAACTGACAGAATGAGAGAACACAGTCTTTTGCTGTGCCAAAGGAAATATGGGCTGGATATTAGGAAAACGTTTTTTACAGAAAGGGTAATATAGTACTGGAATGGTCTTCCTGGGGAGGTGGTGGATTCACCATCTCTGGATGTGTTTAAGAAAAGAAAAGATGTGACCCTCGGTGCCTTGGTTTAGTTGAGGTTAGGGTTGGGTTGCACTTGGTGATCCTGGAGGTCTCTTCCAACCTAAGGGTTCTGTGCTTCTGTGATTATAGTCACCATTATCAACACCACCACCACCCCACCATTATATATTGCTTTGTTTTAATTGCTTTGTTGCAATATTAAAATCTTCTTATCTCAAGCTTTGAGCACTTACTTTTATTCTCGCTCTCCTCCCCATCTAATGGGGGCAGCAGTTGGTGTGAGGGCTGAGTGGGTATCTGCATGTACCTAGAAGCTACCTTGAGTTCAAACACAAGAAGACCTCAAAGGTTTGGCAGCTCTCCTGCTGTAGGACAGAGACAAAGCACAGCAGAGTCTCAGCTGACATCCACATCTCTTTCAGACACTGAGCCTCAGTGCAATTTAAGTCTGTCTTGGAAGGATATTATGAAAACTAGAGAATATCCACATTGCTATAGAGCTCCACAGAAATCCTGGATTACAAGAAAAAAATTCATGTACTCTTAGAAGCTTCTGCCAGGCTCCACTCAGGATCCAAACACTGAAGCTTGGACATGAGAAGGGAAGTATCAGGGAAGCTGTCTCAGCATTCACTATAAGGCAAATACCTTTTCTCCAAAAGAGAGAGATGTTCGGGCACAGCATTCATTACAGAGGAGCTGAAAAAGGGGTTTGGCCATGCTGGGAGTGTTCCTGCACTCTTTTCAATTTTTCTCCACCTTGAACTGAAGCACTGACCCTTTTTGTTCTTGTCTTTTGCATACAGGTGCAGGTGGAGGAACTGCCTGGAGCAAGAGGCAGCTGCAGCCTCCTCTGGCACCGTCAGCTGGCTGAGTTCATCTTGCAGCCAAGGTTCCCATCATCAAACACTCTCTGCACACAAGAATGCAAGAGTGTAGACAGCGCATTTGGGTTCCCTGGCAAGGTTTCAGTACTGAAGGACTGCAGCAGCAGCGGCAGCTTCTGTGAGAAGGTGCCAGAAGCTGCCCCCATGTCACACAGAGCCACTTCCAGGTGGCTCCAGGATGGACCCACCTGTGGCCAAAGCTGAGCCCATCAGCAGCACTGGCAGCACCTGTGTGCTAACAGATCAGAGAAAGGGTTCCAAAGGTGTGCAGCAGCTGGGAGGGAGCAGTGAGGAAAAGAGAGGAGTGAGAGGAAGTGTGAGCAAGGGCTCTGCAGACACCAAGGTCAGTGAGGAAGGAGGGGGACGAGGTGCTCCAGGTGACAGAGCAGAGATTCCCCTGCAGCCTTGGAGAAGACAATGCTGTACCCAGGTGGACAAGAAGGCCAATGGCACCTGGCCTGTGAACCGGCCTCAGTGACCGAAGCTCAGTGCTGGGCCCTGCTGAAGGCCTGCGAATTCTGTGTTCAACTTTGGCCCCTCAAAGTCATCCATTTTTCACAAGGTAACAGCAGTGCAGAGAAGGAAAGAGCAGGAGATGTGTGGACCTAGAATTTCACAAGACATTAACACGGCCTCTCTCATCTTTCCTTGATGACCAAATCAGTGAGAAATGGGTGCAGGGATGAGGTGGCTGGAAAAGTGGCTGCTCTATCAGGCTCAGAGTTGTCATTTCCATGCAGAGCCCAGGCCTAGGTACAGGCATCAGAAGGAAGAATAGGTTCATGTTGATCCTGTTCATGTTTTCATGAACTCCATGAGTACAGGAAAGTGGGGAGCTGGCACAAGTCCCTGGATAACACCCAGTGAGAGGAACAGGCCTTGACTGTCAGGCACAGCTCCTCTTCAGAAGACACGGACAGAGCCCTCACAGCAAAGAGGGAGGGATTTCAGGAGACGCCCAGCAGAACATGGCACAGCAGCACTTGCAGCAAGGGAGGCCAACTGCAGCCTGAGCTGGGTGACTCCAAGTGTGCTCAGCACGTCCAAGAAGGTGACCCTGGCCCTTTGATCCCTGGCAGTCCATACCTGGAGTGCTGCATCCATGCTGGGGATCCTTGTTCCAAGGAGGAAATCGACATCCTGAACAAGTGCAACCAAGGCCACCAAGTCAATCAGAGGCTTGACAAACATGACATGAAACAAAGGACGAGCATGGCTTGGCCTGCTTCTCTTGGAGAAGAGATGTCTGGGGCCAGTTTTCTTGCTTTCTTGCACTACTTTGTGAGAGGAAAGAGAGAGCATGGACATGATGTCTGGAAGTGCTCATGAGATGGAATATGGGGAATTTTATTAAGCACTAGTCCAGAAGAAATATTGAGCCCTGTCCCTGGTACCCACACGCCCACGGGCACCTCTGTCCTCAAACTCCTTAGGCCACAACACAACTTTTAGCGATCGTGCTGGGACTGCAGAGGGGCAGCTGGAGGGAAGCTCTCTGCCATCTGGAGGATGTTTCCAGCCCCTGTGCTTGCACACAGCTCCGGGAAGCTGCTCCGTCTCCTGGCCCGGGGCACTGCTGCTGTCTCAGGCTGCAGCAGGTTCAGCGCAGGCTGATTCTGGCTGGGATGTCCTTGCTGGACAAGGGGGAGACTCCATTTGCCGGGACTCCAAGCTGTGCCCGTGCAGAGCCCCTGAGTGCTCCGAAGCCGGGCGACAGCCCGAGCGGCGCCGGCGCAGGGCTCAGCCCCGGGGCGGAGCTGGCAGCGGCGGGGAAAGGAGGCGAGAGAAGAGAAGGGGAGGGGAGGGGCCGGGGCTGTCGGGACAGCGAGGCTCGGCCGGCGGCGGCGGCATGCGGCGGCGTGTCGGGGCGCGGGGCTGGCGGCGCTGGCCGCGCTGCTGCTCGGTGCGCGGGGCTGCCGGCGGAGAATGAGGGACGCGGCTGGGCTGTCGGTTGTTCCTGGCACCTCTCCTCTGTCTCTTTCACCGTGTCTCCCGCTCTTCTTTGTCTCTCTGTAATCTCTCAGCCGCCTTTCCAAAGCCTCCGAGTCCCCATCTCTCTCGGTGTGAGCCTGCTTGCATCTGTGCCTGCTTCGCAATGCACCCTCGTCCTTCCCCTGCCTGTTCAAGTGATTATTGCGCTGATCACAGCCCTCTACCCTTCACTGGAACAACTCCTTTCCCTGTCGATTACTCTTGTTCTTCTGAATGCAACCCTCCATCCTTCCCTTTTTCACACACAACCTGCCTGTACCTTTTCTTTCCTGCTGTCCCTCCCTCCAAGCAGCCCACATTTTTATTTGTCCATACATCAATTTCACAGCAGCGTCACTCTCCATGCCCGAGAGTGTGCATTCCTCCCAACTTTTTTTTTCAGTCTGGCTCTGTCTCACTGTCCCTGCTCTTGACTATCTCTATGGGGCAAAAGGACAAAAAAGATGAGCCATCACAGCTGATCCTTGGACTTTCATTCTCCTTGCTTGGCAGTGGCTGCGGGCAGAGCCCAGGTACGGCAGGAACCATCATTCGAGACCACCGAGGGCAGCGGCATCAATATCAGCTGCTCACATCCCAAAAAACAGATCGAGGATTTAGTCCACTGGTACCGTCAGCTGCCTGGCCGAGGACCCGAATTCCTCGCACTCACTATGAAGGGGTCCAAAGAGCTGCCGGACAGTGCGGGTCGTCTGTGGGTGTCGGCAGATCGGCAATCGAGCGCGCTGTGGCTGCAGCGGCCCCGGCTTGGGGACGCGGCCGTGTATTACTGCGCGCTGGGCGCACGGGCAGAGGAGCCGGGGCTGCGGCCGGGCACGAACCGCCGCGGGCGGGGCCGGGCGGGGCCGGGGGCACAGCGCCGGCCGCGGCCAGCAGGGGGCGCTGCCGCTCCGCCCGCCGGGCCCCGCGCGCCCCCGCAGCTCCTTCCTCTGCCCCGAGCCGCACGCACCGACCCCGCACAGCCCCGCACGCCCGCCCCAAACACGCCTCACAGCCGCCTCCTGCGCCGACACACTCGCCACGCACAGCCCCACACAGCCGCGCTCCCTCGCCGCCCTCTGCCGCACACCCAACTGCTGCGCCCTGCGCCTCGCCCATCGCCTCTCGCCCTCCGGACACGCCGCCGCCTGCTGCTGCTGCTGCTGCTCCTGCTGCTGCTGCTGCTGCTGCTGCTGCTCTCATCCGGCTTTGCAAAGCCGAGAGCTGCTCCTCGAGAGCACCTGGGCTGGGAGCTGACAATGCAGCTGCACTGACGGGCACACAGGGGCCAATTCACGGAATGCTGTCACCTCAGGAGGTCATGGCATGAGAGGGATTTGCAGCGAGGCTTTCTGAGGTGACAAAGAAATCGCCCTCTCTGTCCCTGGAGTACCCCTTCTGCAAGGCTGATAAGCAGCCCCTTCCCACATGCATGGGTAAGGCAGGTGTACTCTTAATCCACCCGAGTCTGGAATTCACTTCTCTACGGTTTTTTCTAAACCTCGGGTATTCACAAACACCTGTGAGAGAGGATTCAGCAGCATAGAGAAATAGTAGGACATCCGGGATGGAAAACAATAAATCTATTTCAGTATAAAAGCATTTCAATTTTCCCGAGAGCTCTGTCACATCCACCTTCCCTGAAACTGAATGGTCCCTTTTCCTTTCACGTTGGGAACCTCTCAGGCATCCTGAAAAGCAGAGGCCAGGATTTTCAATGCTGCAACTGTTGGAGGAAGATACTTG